>CAUYSK010078759.1:0-106322 GCA_963575035.1 Avahi laniger | reverse complement strand
GCCGAAATGTGCTTCTGATTTACATTTTTATTGATTTATAATTGCTTCCCTTTAAGACCTCTCTCTTCTCCTCTATGATATAGTCCCTATTTGTCTTTTATAACCAATTTTCCCCTTGCCCCAAACTCTTCCCTTGAACTTTCTGTCATTGTTGGTTTTTTTCTGGAACAGAATTGTTCCAACCTTTTCTGCTTATCTTCCATAATATCTAGAATCTTCTGCCCCATTCATTTTTAGTTTTCCTATTCATTTGCTGCCCCAATTTTGACTTCCAAATGTCTTGGAAAATCAAACATGCTATTTTGTTGAGAAAAATTGAAAAAAAATCTCATAGTACTCATATCGGTAAAGTGGATGTTCTGCAAAATGCCTTTATTATTTTGGCCTATTATTTCCCAACAGTAGTTGGAAAATGTTGCATACGATGTCTGTCTGGAAAGTATCCAGCCATTGTTAATATCATGAGAAGAGCTTGCAGGACATTGATGTAACCTGGTAGCCAAGGGGAGTGGACTGTAATGCGCATGCGTGAACAACGATGATGCCGCTGTACTAGTCAGTGGGACGCTGCGTGCTGTTGAGTGAGCATGTGTACTGTGTGGCCCTCAAACTGAAAATGACTGGGCGAGTAGAGCAACGTGTCTGCATCAAATTTTGCCTTAAGCTTCAACATTCCTCTGCGAAAACTATTTGGATGATTCAGAAGGCTTTTGGGGATGATACAATGAGTACAGCAGAAAGAAAAGTGTGGCAAAAATGCTTCAAAGATGGTTGAGAATCTGTTGAAAGTGATCCACGTTCTGGAAGGTCTGCAACAAGCAGAACACCTGAGACTGTTGAATGTGTACGGGTTAGCTTAAGAGACGCTGGGAGAATTGTGTGAGGTTCTGGGGTGCCTGCTTTGAAGGGGACTGACGTGTCATTGTCTTATGTACAATGTTTCTTGTATCTTCAATAAATGTCTATTTTTTACATTACATGGCTGGATACTTTCTGGATAGACCTTGTAAGTGTACTCTGTGACTATTTACAACTATTGGCCTTGACTGTCAGTTACTCCCAAGAATACTAAATTCCTTTAAAACCCAGAGAACATCGTTGCAGAAAATTTACTTTTAAGTGATATTCTTCCGTGGTATTGCAGGCATTGTCATATATTCTAAGGATATTTTGACTCTACAATTTATGGGAGACTTAACCTAGCCCTTAAGGTAATGCCGATTTAGCTTTCCTTATCTGGTTTCTTTTCAGTTTGGTGACTTTCTTTCCCCGTACTCCCTGCCCCCTTTTTTAAGCAAAAGAAATTCACTACATGGTTTAATGCCGTGAAAATGAGTTCTAGTGTTCCCTCCCTCCCTCCCTCCCTCCCTTCCTTCCTTCCTTCCTTCCTTCCTTCCTTCCTTCCTTCCTTCCTTCCTTCCTTCCTTCCTTCCTTCCTTCCTATTAAACTGTGTAGCTAGGATTTGTAGTAGTTTACAGGAAAGGCTTCTTAGCCATTTAAAAACTGGAGATACATTGTTTCTTCCATCTAGATAATACCTTATTTAACCTGTAGATATCTGTATGTTAAGAATTATTTCATAGCAAAATTCTACATTGTAATACTTTTTTTTTTAAATCTTGCCTCTTGTGAGATAGAAAAAAGCTGCAGGCAAGTATTCACTGAAGCATTCTCATACTTGAATTTGGTCTTTTCCAAAGATGAAAGAGGCCATGGTAAAGCACAGACTTTGTTAGAGTGAAAGGCAATAGGTTATTATGCATAATTTTGTGAACTTACATCATCTTTATTTTAACATGACTACTTTTGTTAAAAAAGCTCATTAGAGGTCAACAAAATGATTTTATAGAAAAAGTCAAAGCTCAAACAAGACTTCATTCAGGAGACAAAGACACAAAGAAGGTCAGAGCTCCAAGGAAACTTAGAACATTCTAGCAAGTGCCATTATATTAAAAAAATGGAAACTGAGACACTAGAAGCAACTAATTGTTTTAATGGGGTCTGAAGTAGAACATGAGCTCCCCCCAACTACAAGTTACATAAGGTAAGATGGTTTATTATTATGCTTAGGAATAACAGGATGTTTTCAATTTTTTGTTTGTTGTGATATGTTTAACATACTAGTTTTCTATGGTTCCCATAGCAAATTGTAACAAAGTTAGTTAGTATCCTAAAACAATAGGATTTTATTAGCTTACATTTTTGGAGGTAAGAAATCAGATGGGTCTCATTGGGTCCATCAGGGTGTGAAAAACTGGGTTTCTTCTGGAATGATCTTTTTTTTTTCCTAGCCAACCCTACCTTGGCTCATGCCTCTTTTCCTCTTTTCCTTTAACTTTAAAGCCAGTAGTGTCAGGCTGAGCCCTTCTCACACTGCCGTCTCTCTTTCTCCTTGTCTGCTTCCTCCTTCCACGTTTAAGGACAATTGTGATTACAGTGAGTTTTCCTGGTTCATCCAGGATAATCTCCCCATCTCAGATCAGCTGATTAGCAACCTTAATTCCATCTGCATCCTTAATTCCTCTTTGCCACATAACCTTACATATTCACGGGTTCCAGAGATTAGGATATAGACGCTTGAGGGACCACTATTCTGCCTACCACGAGTGCTAATCTATGTACATGTTAAAATAAAAATATGACTAGAAACATCTAAATGTTTATTTGTTTGGAGGGACAAATATTGAGTTACTTGATTGTTTTACTCTTCTGTTTCTTCCCCTATCCTCAACTGTGCTAGAGCATCCCTCTTGTAGCTACTCTAGGCTGTTAATAAATAACAATAATATAAGAAATGGCCAGCGTTTTGTTTTATTGAATTTGAAGCGCCTTTCCAGGTCAGCACATCAATTATTGTGGAGGTATTTTCAGGTTATTGGAAGTTGAGAGAATCAGGCATGCCGCCTTGTGTGCATTCTGACTTTATTAATTTCTAACAGCACCTTCCCTTGGCATACATCTACAGCTAAGTACAAAAGATAACCTTTTGTTTCTTGATAGATGGCTTAATATATGCTTTCTAGCTAGATAAAATAAATGGAGGAAAGCACTCATTTATTGTGGTTATTTCTATTGTTTTCAAGGTTAGATACTAGTCTGGTTTTGTTAATCTTGCTGTGGATATTTTGATCTTATTTTTCCACAGATGTAAAAAGTACATTTATCATTGCTATCAACTAAATACCTTGTTTCAAAGTTGTGAGATTTATTTATCAAAGGGAACTTCTGTGGGAAAGGAATTTATCCTGTGTTGGAGCAATCAGATAAATTAAGACTCTTTTTTTTGGAACAGGTGTTTAATGTGTATTTTGAATCCCCTGGCCTAGGACAGTGTTTCTGATTGGTACATAGCTTTCAGGAAATTATTTCTGATTGAATAGACACATTACAACTTTTCAAAGGGTTGGAGAAATTTCTGACTAAAGGAAAGTGCCAAATGCTGGGTAGGTGAGTGATAATTAAGAGAAAATAAAACAGAACTGGTAGAAATCTGTTTCTTGGGTAAATGGGCCCATCTAGAAATTAATTACCAATAAGGAGGTTTAGGTGCTGTCCACAGAACTTATGGAACTGCTGGAGGTTTTGGTGGGAAATTGTTTTCTGTAAATCTATTAACCAATTTTCTACTCATGAAAGATATTAGATAGTAAAATACTAAAGATAATAGATTCAATGGTAATATAAATTTGAGCAGAGGGAAAAAAAAAGAAATCAGTCTAAATAGAGACACATTACTTGAAAATAAACATTACATGGTAAGAAAGATCTAGTTATATGGTGTTGATGGGCACTTAAATGAGAATCCCAATAAACTCCCATTGAAGAGTATAGTTAACTATAAAAGCTTGAAATTGAAGATTTGTATGATGCTGGCAGACTGAAATTTTGTCTGAGATTGCATGTGTATTTATATATTTAGTGACATGGACTATCAGCGTGTTACTGCCCAAGTTCGTTTGTCCTGATGGCTCATTCATCAGTAAAATAGTGTTATCCTCTCCATTGTCAACTAAGATTTCTCAAATCAGAAGTCTTTATTTTTTATTTGATAAGAACTTGAGTGTCTACTAATTACCAGGCACTATGCTCGTTGCCAGATGTAGAATACACAATGTAAGCAAATTTGATTGCTGACCTCATGGAGTTTATAGTCTAAAAGGGAAGATGCCTATTAATTAGTTAATTGCATAGCATTAAGTCTGTGTGTGATATGAAATACAGGTATGTGCCACTGTGTGAATCTAGAAAAGCTTCCCTCAAAAGGTAAGCTGTGATCTGAGGGATAAATATAAACTAATAAAGAGAAGGAAGATGAAGTGAAGGTGAAGGCAAAATATTCTAGTTGGAGGGAACAACGCATACAAAAGCCACGTGGCTGAAAGTGCTAAATTTCACAGAGTATACAGTGGGAGAAAGTGTTTGACCGAGGTGAGGATGGAAGGGAAGATGAAGCTCAGATTAAGGAGAAACAATATGAAGTCATTAAAGGGTTTTAATAAAAAGATGGTGCTGATTATGATTTTGGTTATAATGTAGAGAACAGAATGGAAGTGGATAGGAGTGGCCACAGGGAGAGAAGCTGAGACCTCTGCAGTAATCCAGGTGAGAGAAGTTGGTTAATTGGTTAGTGTTGGAGGATTTGGAGAGGAGATGGATTTGAGAGAAAGTTGGGAGGTAGAGTCTCAGTACTTGGTGATGGATTGGGTGCAGGGATGAGGGAGAGGGTAGAGTCAAGAATGAATCCTGGGTTCTTCTGGCTTCCAAATCTGGATGAGAGGAGGTATTATTACTGAGAGAGGGAGCCCTGGAAAAGGACTACATTTGAGGATGAGGATGGGATGTGGATATGTTGGAAATCTGTTTGTGAAAGAGTCAGTTAGATGGTTGGGTAGATAGGTCTAGACCGCAAAAGAAATGTCAAATTCGAGAATTTTAAGAACTTTAATGAGACAGCTACCTTAGCTTGTGATTGAAGATAGATGAGAAATTCCAACATTTAATGACTAACAAGAAGGCTATGAATCTGCAAAGGAGTGTCCAAAAAGGTTGGAAGAAACTAGCAGGAACGTATCATGGAAACCAAGAAGGTGAAGAGGAGGGTATGATTGCCAGTGTTGAATTCGGCAACATCAAGAATAGTGAGGACTGCCTCACTATTGCATATTGCAATATGTGTGCAACCCACACATTGCATGGGTGATATGAAAGTCGTCAGTGACCTTAGACAAAGTGGTTTCAATGACATAAACCTGCAAGTTTTCTCATGGTGAGATGTAAGTTAGGGATTGCATACTTAAACTTATTGGAAATGATCATTTGCTATTTTTATAGAAGTCTCATCTATGTGCAGGATTTACTGTCTTCTTTTTTTGTGTGATGTTTATTTTACCCTCTCAAAACCAAACTTAATGACATTAGCAAATTAGGATTTACCATTGTTAACAATACAGTGTCTGCTCTCATATGAGCATACTTTTCCTTATTCCTCTTGCCTAAAATATAATAGTAAAGCTTCTTTTTTTATTTTTATTATCATTCAGTTTTAGTTCATTTTCAACTTTAGTCCTCCTGACATTATTTTAGGATATATTTCATTTGTATATTATTATTCTCTTAAGTTTTATTTACATTTTATACATATTAAGTCCCTTATCTAAAAGAAAAGTTTGCTTTTAAGTGTACCCTACTTTTTCTATTCATCTTTCCTTGTATATTCATGTGCTTGTTTATGAAATTGAGCCATATTCTTTCCTCTGTACTCATAAAAATCATAGTTTTCCTGTCTTCAATTAAAAATAATTTACTTTTTAACTGTCTAAATATTTGACCATACCTGCTATCCTCCTCCTGGTTATTAGGAACTTAATTGTCCCGTGTTTCTAGACTCTTACATTTCAAAAGCCTGAAATGTATCCGCTGACAGTTGTTACCCTGGGGCTGGTAGGAGACCCTTTCACATCATGCATAGAAAGTGCTTCACCTGTAATTGCTTTATTTTCTAGATTAAAAAAAATCTATTTGTTGGTATATTGATATTTGCCATTCCAGCTTATGCTATTTTCTGTTTTTAGTTTCAAGACTTATTTGCTTTGCACTTAGTGTGGATTGTCTGACACATGAATTAATAGGTAAGATATTGTATATCCAGTGTGTTTTTCTTCTTGTTAGATTTTTCTATTTGTAATTGTGGCATTGACAAAGACTTGGCAGTACGAAGACAGATTCAACCAAGTAAACTGGCAGTAGTTGCTATAAAAAAACATTCAGAAGAAAAAAAAAATGTAGTCATTTTTTCCTTTAGTCTGAGTAACAGTTGTTAGGACTTGCTCCACAGGCAGGCAACCAGTACAATCACACAGGGCTCCAAATTCAGAAGAGGGCACACACTTGGGATTTAATGTGCTGTGATTGCTGCCTTGAAATTCTTATTAATTCAGTCTTTGGGGTTTTATAAATGCAGCTCAGTGAGCCAATGGACTGCGAGCTTGAGGCTTGGACTTTCAGCTCCCATGTGGTCTGGCTACCATCCCTCCTTCCTCCCTGGGATTGGTTCTTGGCTACCTACTCTCCTTCTCCCTCCCAGCCCAGTGACTCCCTACTCTCCACGTCTGGAGGGAGCTTGTGCCTAGGTAGGGGGTTGGTTGAGTTTGGTAAGTGCCTACTGCTTATCGAAATATGATTCAGGGCCCCAGGCACCTGTGAGGGTCTGTAATCACCCCATGAGTATTCCTATGTCCAAGAGAGCTTGGCATTCAATTACAAATAAAACATACCATACTAGGTTGAGAGAGACACCTTGGAAGAAAGGTAAAAATTATTTTTTCCTGATTTTTGAATATGGGGCCTGCATTTTCATTTTGTTTTGGACAAATTATGAAGTTGGCCCTGGTAATTGTTAGTAGTGAATTAGTTTCTAGAAGAAGATTTGACCTTTGCAACTTATCGATTGTATTATTAGAAATAAGGTTCCTGAAATTTTTAGTTTTTTGAAACATAATATATGAATAGATTGGGTAGTACTTAGAATTTCAAAGAATTTCCAAATGTTTTATAATAGTAATTGTCTTTCTGCAAATCATGTTGTTAGTCTTTAAATTGATTTTTCGTTAACATTTTTTCATTTTAGTTATTATTTTTCATTGATAGATGATAGCTGTACACGTGATAATTTTATACCTTCACAAAATGTGTAAAGATCAAATCAGGATAAATGGGATATCCATCACCTTAAATATTCATCTTTTTTTTATGCTAGGAACATTCAAATTATTCTCCTCTAGCTATTTTGAAATGTACAATGGATTCATGTTAACTGTAATCACCCTACTGATCTATTGAAAACCAGGACTTATTTCTTCTAACTGTATATTTGTACCCATTAATCAACCTCTCTTCAACCCCTCCACCCTTCTGCAACTGAGCTGTTTATATCCTTGCAGTAGTAACAAAAGTAATTTGAATTTAAAATATGGATATGCGAGATTAATACCAAATTTGTACAATTATTTTTACCTGAATTTATTGAAAAAATAAGCTACTTGATTAATGAAAAGTCTTTGGAATGATCTTTTTTTGAAAGATCTTATTTTATTATGTAGTATTTGGAAATATTTTTTAAGTAATAAAACTTTTTCTTTATTATCCCATGTTCATTTCTACCTTGCCTTTACTCTCAATTGGTTTAAGTTACCAAACTGCTTTTGTTGGAGATTATAAATTTTATTTTATTGCTTTATTGAAGGTTATATTTTCTTTGCATGAGGACTTTTAATACATCAGAGTAGTGTAGGGCTGTCCATGGCAAAATCTCAAACGTTTTTTCGGCAAAGAAAAAACACACCCAAGAGAAAGAGAACAAAATGGCTTTAATCTTTCCATCCATAACCTTTGTGACCTCTGTTATTCCCACTCCTGTAGACCTGCAATATTTTTGTTGTTTTGCTGTGGTTTTTTAAAAAAACCCTTAGTGATCTTATTTTCTTTATTTTCTTCTAAATTAAAAATAAAAAAAATATTGGTGTTACTGCTCGAATTTTCTCCTTTGTCACAAGTTGGAGGAGTTGATTATGCTGTTGTTACAGGTAACTCACTGGGGAATGTGCTGGAGCCATTGTGTGACCACCTGTTGTATTTTTTTTTTAATCTCAAAAACACCTTCTGATGGGCTCCTTATGGAAATAACATAATAATGATTTGTTAAAAAATCGTTAGTTTATTACTTTTGATGTAGAGTCATATCAGTATAGCAGATTTCAGAGATCTGCTTTGTTGATTTTTTCCAAATTAACTTTTTTCTTCTTTTAATGTCTTCTAAGGCAGATCACACAAATGGATATTTTGGGTTATTAATGCATTCTTTTCTTTCTCAAAAGTCCTAGGGACCTTAAGTAATTTACTTTGGCTTCTATGCTAGCATTTATCTAGGTTATGAGCTCATTTTTTCTTTCCATCTAGAGGTTAGCCTGCCCCTTTGATTGAATATTTGAATTTATGACTTTTTAAATGATTTCACAGTTGAAACAACTGTTTAGCTATTTAAAAATATATGAAACTTTTGTGTTTATTGTAATTTGGCCGATTGCCTAAAATATTATGCAAATAATGAATAGGTGCTTTGCATTCCAGGCATAATTTAGTTTATCTCTGGAATTCATGGTGAAATCATTTATTTAAAAGTAAAGTTTGACTTTCATAGAGAAGGCTGAATTTTTTTGCAGACACTAAATAGAATTTTAATACAAATGCTTCAGTTCTCTCACTTTCTAGTAACTACCTTAATTTTATGTTGTTTTTATCTAGAAGGGCACATTATTTTTCTTTAAAGTATAAACTTGTTTTACATGTAACTTCTGAAGATAGAATACCAGTGGTGTAGAACTAAACACATGAGGACCCTAGAGTGATTGGTGAACATTGGGTAGATGCAGCATCAAGGTATAATTCACAGATATATTGAAGCCTTAGTGGCTTGAAGCAATGAATGTACATCACAGACGTTCAACATATATAAGCAAAGATCTTAATCCTAAACTGATTATTAAACCTGGGAATAGCATGTTGGAGGCTGCTGGGTGATCAGAACAATAGTATCATACACACTTTTAACTGATGTAATAGAGACAATTGATAGTATAAAAGTACAGAGAGAGTGATTAGGACAAACTTGGAAGGGCATGGCTGGATTCCTCCCATTTTTAATAAATTCTACTATCTCTGAACCCTTTCTTTATCGTTTCATCTAATCTACATTCATCATCTAGGGGACATCACTTTCCAACTTAGAGTTTTTAAAAGGTTTTATCTCCTATATTGATGATATGTTTATTGACAACAGGCATATACTGTTTGTTCCCTTCTTTACAGTCCTCTTGATAACCCAGTTAGTCAATTAATTTAACATGGGTCGTACACTATGATAAGTGTTACATATGTGGGACTCAAAAGATGTTTAATGTAGAAATTAAAATTTGCTTATTTTTTCCTGATACTCTTCCATTCTCCACTCCCTTTTCACTTCATTTTCCTTATTCCTCATCCCTTCTAACCATTATCATCTTTCTATGATGTCTCTCTCCTGTTCTTCAACTCTCTGTCTATGCTGTCCAAGCAGTGGCAGCTAGCCACATGTGCCTTCTGAGCCATTAAAATGTGGCTAGTCCGAATTGAGATCTGCAATAAATGTAAGTTACATAGTGGATGTGATACGCACAAATTTTTTTTAATATCTCATTAATTTTTATATTGTTTATGGATTGAAGGGTTAATATTTTTGGCTATATAGGATTACATAAAACATTATTAAAATTAATTCCATGTACCTTTTTTCTAAAATGTATCTGCTAGAAAATTTAAAATGATGTACATGGATCTAATTATATTTCTGTTGGAGAGCACTGCTCTAGATTTCTTTTACTGATTTTTCTACCACCTTTCTTAGGACATCTTCCTGCCCATTCTATCCTCACTCCTTGAAAAATATTTTCATAGGGATTAGAAATTAGGAAACTGACAAATTTCTTGAAACTTGTCTTTAAAATAAATGTTAGGTAGAATGTTAGTCAGCAGTAACAAGCAATGAAGTACTGATACATGCTCCCACAAACATTACGTTAAGTAAAAGAAGCCAGTCACGATAGATCGCATACTGTGTAATTCCAGTTATGTATAAAATGTCTAGAAACGAAAGAAATCTACAGAGACTGAAAGTGGTTGCTTAGGATTAAGGGGGAGAGAGAAGTGAGAAGTGACTGCGAATAGTGTTTTAGGAGAGACGAGATGTAACATTAGACAATGGTGATTGCTGCACAATTCTAAAATATTAAAGACCTCTGAATATATATTTTTAAATTTTAAAATGGGTGAATTTTATGGTGTGCAAATTGTATCTGTTAAAATAAGAAGTATTAGATCATGCTCATGGCATTAAAGTGTCCTGGGTTGGTGTTGTTTGGTGCTCTGCTTCCCCTTTTCTGCCTCTTGGAATAAATTTGCCTTATTTTTTCACTAATCAATTTAGCTTTCCTAAAAATTAAGTGTATATTCTTGTTAATGTCAGTAGCGGTTGGGTGCTTTCATCTTAAAAAATGGAAAGAAGCAGGTCAATGTGTGTTGGAACTTTTGTAAGCAGTTACAATCCCTTTTTAAAATTGGTGTGTGCAGAAGAATTATTTTAATGCATGCAATTTTTCCCCCTAAGGGAACTTGTTAGCCAAATGTATTTAAGTGTCATTTTAATGCATTTTATAGCTTTTTAAAAATTCTTTATACTTCATTGATGTTCCAACATCTGATGAATTGCGGCTTTTCATTAGGACATCTGGATTTCATATATAAAAAAAAGAATAACAAAAGAAAAACTTTTTTGCAAGGTGGTTACACATATCTATTTATATTACAAGTGTGTAAATATGTATTTTGTCTAACAAATCTGGACAATACAGGGGGCTGTGTGCTGAAGATAAACATTTTGATTAAATTGTTCCATTGTAAGAAACGGAAAAAGATTACTGGGAAAGATTACTGGGAAATTCTTTCAAGCCGCATTTTTTTTCTTTCTCCATTTTCCTTTAAAGATGGCTAGAAACTGCAATATCTTAATATTATTTTTATATTTATGCATCTGTGTGCTCATTATTTTATATGTCCTCCATTTTGACATAGCTCATTTTTCTAACCTTTAAAATAAATGTGTAAGTAAACAGCTACAAAACTAATGTAAACTTTGATCCATTTGACCTAAAGTGAGAAAGAAGTGGAGAAGTGAAAGTTCCTTACAGACATACATCTTCAGTGGAGATAGGTTTTTTTCTTGCATCTTCTCCATCAGCTACACTGGGGCAGCAGTTGAGTCTCCATTCAATTAGGTGTGCTTTGCTTCTCCAAAATGAGAATTTTATGTCACCTGACTTGTAGCAGTGACTCAGTTGGATAAGGAACCCCCAAAATTGCAACTGTATTTGTCTTTTTTTTTTTTTTTTTTGAGACAGGATCTTGTTGTGTTGCCCAGACTGGAATGCAGTGACATCATCATAGCTCACCGCAACCTCTAACTCCTGGGCTCAAGGAATCTTCCTGCCTCAGCTTCCTGAGTAGCTGGAAATACAGGCCTGTGCCACCATGCTCGGCTAATTTTTTTTTTTTTTCTTCCTTCTGTTTTTTGTAGAGACAGGTCTCACTCTTCTTGCTCAGGCTGGTCTTGAACTCCAGTGTGAGCCACCACGCCCAGCTTAGATTGGTCTTTAATGATTACTTCTTTTGGAAGGAAAAGGACATTCTTGATGATTTTCAAACCACAGTTGGACCACGTAATCAATCTATAATCTGTAACGTATTAGAACTCTTTAAGGATTTACATCTTTCCCCCTAAATTGTAGACAACTGTTATCTTCCATGTAATGCCGTTATTCTGATAGATAAGTATCATTACTGCCTTTTTTATTAGAAATAGCCACCCATGAAGATTTATTACTTGGAGGAGCTTAAAGAATGATAGCAACAGACTATTAGCATCTTCTCACAGTCTGTAGAGGACAGGACCAGCTCACTGTCCAAATGATTCCATTTGTTGTTGCTGTGGGTGTCTGTATTTTAGTAGCAACTTTGGGTACAAAGGTTTCAAAGCCATCCTTTCCGTATCTATAGAAGGGACCCAGATGGGCGGAGGATGGCCTCCAAGGTGGAACTTGGTGAGGTGGAACAAGGTGTACTGGTGGCTATAGGTTTCCTGCCTGACTTCTTTTTTTCTTTTATTCCATTGTAAACAGTGAGCATAAAACTATGGCATATGATGAACTCTGCCAAGTTTTGGCACCATGCCCTGTCCGTTATAGAAGCCGGGTATATTAATTAGTGTGATAATCTAACTATAAAGAGATGTTTTGATTTATTGGATGTTAGAACTTGAAGGAACATAGAGATAATGAAATTCATCTCCTCCTTTTCCAGATGAAGAATCTGCCAAAGATCCCAACATACTTACCATTAATCTTTTTCTTCCTTTATAAGAGATTCCTGGTAATTTTAACCCACAGTGTCCATCTTTAAATGTTCCAATTTTCGGGCTATGGGAATGGCTTTTTATGTTTATAGAATTTTAGTATAAATGTGTATATTTCCATAATTCTGTGGGCTTTATTAACCCAAAGAATATTTTTAATGGCCATGGAGAAGTTGTTAATCATTTTGTGTGTGCCTTTTTACTGGTGATTGAGATGAGTATAGGGAACAATAAGAGAGTCTAATGGCTTTCTATCACATATTTAAGCAAATAAATGGATTTAAAATATTCTCTCTTGTTCTCTCAAATGGTATTTTTTTCTCTAGTTTCATTGAAGTATAATCGACCAGTAAAATCTGTGTATATTCAGTATGTACAGTGTGATGATTTAATGCTCGTATATGTTGTGTAATGATTACCCCAGTCAACTACTTTGCATATCCTTCACTATACATAGTTACCCTAGTGTGTGTGTGTGTGTGTGTGTGTGTGTGTGTGTGTGTGTGTGTGTGTGGTAAGGGCAGTTAAGATCTGGTTCAAATGGTGTGGTTTCTTATTTTGAATAATTTATTGTGGTAGCCATTTATTTCTAGTCAATATTCAAATATCTAGTTTATGCTTTTATCTGAAATTATATTTCAAATTTCTTAATATAGAGTTATTTGCCCTGTATCGTGAGTTTATGGAGATTTGTGTACTTCAAGTAACTTTTCAAAGGTAAGCAATGCCCATCAGATGATTGACTCTCCATCTGCACTTCCTGTGCTGGCTTGGTTCCCTTCTCTTTCCCAAAACATTTCCATGTTTTCCAATCTTTAGTTTGGATGGAGAGCAGGGGATTGACTTTTGTGTTGTTTTGTTCATCTTGACAGTTTGCACCACTAAACTAAGAAGAGATGGAGGGAAATCGTCTGAATATTTGCGTCCCTCTGGAGAGATCCAGTAGAGAAAGTTGAGAACAGAAATTGGGAGACTGATTTGCTCGCCTCCTCTACTGCTTGTACATTTGACAGCGAGGACAGTACATGTGGGAATGTTAAGGAGTTAACATTAATAGTACTGTGGCTAAACAGATGGTGTGATTAGTCCACAATGGGGAAGAACAACATTTTCATGTTTGGATAAAAAGGGCTCACTGTGGGTGGTAGAGTAAGAGGTTCCAAATGACAGTACGTTATGAAGATCAGGAGAGTGACAGTTTTATACCTCACGATTTGGGCATGTATCTGCACACACATGCACACATGCACATCCGTATACGTATAACCTCCAGACTGTATTAATGTAAGTAAACTAGCTCTTGTTATTTTTAGGAAAAATTTCTCTGTAAGTAAATGTACATATGACTATTAATGCAGCTTAGTCTAGAAGACATAGCTGAATACTGTGGAAAATGAGAAAAGGATTTGGTCTTTGTATTCAAGTAGCCAATTTTCTGGACAAATTCGTAGGACAGTGGCAAATATAGCACCTGGAAAACATTTTTATAGTAAAAATTTATTTTAATTGATTAGCTATGTGAATAATCAGCCAAGTTCGGTGTTCTTCATAAGGAAAATATTTTCATAAGACAGTGGAAAGAAGTTAAAGGACTAAGTCTGTCTCTTCCACTCATCCAGCATTGTCACCTACTTCTCTATGTGGGAAGAGGTTTGCTCTTATCAGACGTTATTCATTCTGAACTCGGTTATATATTTTCATGAAGCACAAAAGTGACGCAACAGCAAGAAAACATAAAGGAATAAAAGAGTATGGCAAGGCTTTCAGTTCGTATAATTTGAAAATATTTTCCTTAGTAAATCTGGAAATTGAAATTGGTTCTGTTCTGTGCTGTTTAGGTAGATCTGAGTTAAATTTTTACAAAAATGTAAATTTAGAATAATACCTCACACTTTGGCTAATTATTAGAGAGATATTTGTAGATTTTTCCCATTGTCAGCCCATCTGCTCCTATGGTACAGTCATAATGCAGAAACATTGACATCTCAATTATTTCCATGGCAACAAATTGATGTCAGGATCCTACATTTGACTTCACTGCAGGACCAAACAGGATTTGGATTACAGGGGTGGGTTTGGAGTTCTTATTGAAGTAAAGTCTTAAAGAGAGGGGAATAAAAATATTTTGGGAAATGTGTATGTTTTTTAAATTTAGGCTTACCTTTAAAGAGGAAAATATAAAGGTGTACACAGAGTGAATGAATGAATGTTCTTCTCTCTGTGTGTACAAAGTGAAGGACATTTACCCTCTCAGTGACAGTTGCAAGTAAAAGTTTGAATCTGATTTAACATTTACTCAAAAGCCTAAAAGAATAAAAACTCAAGCAGTTGTTAATAGTACAAAATAAGCTGGGCTTGGTGGCTCACACCTGTCATTGCAGCATTTTGGGATGCCGAGGATGCAGGAGAATCACTTGAGGCCAGAAGTTCAAGACTAAATTGAGCAACACAGGGAGACCCTCGTGTCTACAAAAAGTAGAAAAATCAGCCAGGTATGGTGGCAGAGTCCTGGCTACTCAGGAGGCTGAGATAGGAGGATCCCTTGAGCTCAGAAGTTTTAGGTTGCAGTGAGCTATACTGATGCCACTGCACTCCAGGCTGGGCAACAGAGTGAGACCTTGTCTCAAAAAAAAAAAAGAAAAAAAATTACAAAATAGTGAAAGTCCAGAACCATCATATTTTTAGTTAAGTAATATGTATAAATATAAGTATATGGTACCCCAACTTTAAATTATGTAATCTCTGTGTCTTTGGTTTAGGATATCATAATTACAGTCAATCTTCCATACTGAAGGGACTGCATAGGTTCAGAGTGTTCGTGATACTTTTTCTTCTTTTTCCATTTTGTGCTGCAATGAAGAATATTGAGTATTTCTTTACTTATTCCAGATATGCTTCCACCCATTCTTTATTGCTAACACTTAGGGGAAACAATTAGATTTGGTACCTATTAATAAACTTTATTGAATCTTAAAATATTTTTGAGTCTTTTCTGTTCTGTAGCCCTTGGTACATACTTGTAGGCTGGTCTCATTATATTCAAGTTCATTTGGGTTTCTGCCTCCCTTGCTAGATCGCGAAGGCAGGAACTGTGTCTTCATTATACTCCCAGTGTGTGGCACATAGTGGGTACTTTAAGTCACTTTGTTGATAAATGTGATTTCACAGATTGTCAGGGCTTTACAGATTCTCAAAATGTTGATAGCGTCACCCCATTCCACTGTTGGACCTTGAGTTTTGCAGGGTTAAAATTTTGACTTTGTTTTTAGGAGACTGATTTATGATAAGCAAACTGAAAAGAGACTGACGTATGACGTATAATTGGTGATAATTCCCTGACTCTATCTTTTCACTCCTTTTGATGATTTAGTCCATGCCGAGGCATCACATTGGAAATTAGGTGGCTCCTGGGTGAATCAGTTTTGGAATTAGATGTTCAAAGGTATTTTGGTTGCTGTATAAATTGTCTCTGGACATTTCTGTCTAGGTACCTGGTAGCCATCTCTAGGATGAAAATGTTTTCTCACTCTTAATTGTACTAGACAGACACCACCAACAATTATGTTCTTTCCTCTTCTAAAATGACATGCATATCTTTACCCTTCCATTAATTATTACTTTAGGCAGTGGAGTGTGAATAAATTTGTAATGATTTTCTTATGTACTCATTTTCCTGAGAAGGTACCCTGTGATAATGGCCATGCCAATCTAGGTTGAGGGTTTACTCTGAGCCTGACAGTGTACCAAAGGCTTTATGTGCATCATTACATTTAAACATTTAACCATTCTAGGAGACAACTACTACTGTTCTTCCTCTTATGACACGGGGAAGGAGGAGCAAAGAAATGTGTAGTAACTTGTCCTAAATCACACCCTGAAATAGATACAGGAGCTGGGATTTGAATCTGATTCTGGAGTCAGGGCCCTTGCCACTGGGCTCATACACAGTTTGATAGATCATTTTAAAGTAGAATATGCTTGCTGCTTATGTTGTAACTTTCATTGTTTTCGATACTGGAAGGTGAGCTTGTGTCTAAATTCAGAGAAAATCCCACTTTAGCCCCAAGTGGGAATGGTAGTTTTCTACCTACAGTATCCCTGCTTTCAAGGTCAGAGAAGCAGAGAATTGGCATGAGGCTAAGAAGAAAATGAGTGTACTTAATGATAAGAATTTATAATGAGATTTCGAATGAGCAAATATACCCATTTTGGGTTCATTTAATTTTTCCTGTGCAGCTTAATAGCACTGCAGTAAAAACTTGCTAATTTAGATGAGTTGTGGACAACACCTGTCTGAATTAACTGAAAGTCTGAATCACAGAATAATTTTATAGAAATTAAGTTTTAATATTTTTCTGGTACATATAATTAGCCTATCAATTAGGAGCTAGAAAAACTAAGCTTCTGAGTTACTTACTTAGATTAGTTTGTTTTATATTAGCACTCTGTCTTCAATCTTATTGATGCTATTAATTGGCTTTTAAAGTATTTTAATATTTCTTACCTAGAGATTGGCTTTTTGCAAAAAGCTTTCATGTACTGCACTACATTTAATCCCCACAAAAAAACCTTATTTTTCAGACTAGTCAATTTGGCATGAAAAGGGAATAATAAAATCATTTTTTCAGGGCAAGATGGCTGGATAACCATAGCTTGGCCTACATGGAACCTGTGTCTTTTGACATGTTTCATTATCACTACACAAATATTTGCTGTTTAGACAACTCTTTTTGATTTGTCATCAAAGTTTGTTTAGCAGCATCTGAACTATCTTAGTCTTCTCAGGCTACTATAACAGAATACTCTAGACTGGGTGGCTTACAAGCAACAGAAATTTATTTCTCACAGTTTTTGAGGCTGGGCAGCTCAAGGTCAAGGTGCCAGTAGATTAGGGGTCTAATGAGGCCTTTCTTCCTGGTTCATAAACAGTCATCTTCTGGCTGTGTCTTCACATGACTAAAGAGGCGAAGGAGCTCTCTGGGGTCTCTTACAACTAATGGTTTTGTCATTCATTGAAGACCATTGCTTTGTTCCATTAAGGCTTGCGAAATGGAGTTTTTGTTATTATATTGTTCTATATCCATATATTATCTAGAATTATTTTATATAGAAGAACTTTGCTTTATCTGCTAGGACTATTTGGTTACCTTAAAATGCAGTTTATTATGGCAACTTGGGACAATTTTCTTCCTTATGTATCAGTTTTCAGCACACCTAAGTTGGTGCCCCAGCATCCACTGTATTTTTAAAGGTCTTCCCAAGAGATTCTTATGTGCAGCGACGATACAGAAGCTAGAGCTTGGATGCATCCCCAATTCCAGAGTTTTATTACTTATTATAAAAGCAGATTTACAAGTTGGCTATTGTTTTTACCACATGATATATTCTTTTGCCGAACTTTATCACATCGTATGGATTTCTTTCAAAGCGATTCTGTAGGAGTGTTTTGGGAGGTGCTTTCTTATATTTGTTCATCTACAAACTAAAGTAAATGAACCACAGAAAAAAACACTCCAAGGGCAACCTAAAAATAATAATGCAATAGCTAACATTTGTTCAGGGTTTATTTGGTGCCCAGCTTTGAGCTTAGCCCTTTGCAACCATTAGCTCATTTGACCCTCATGATACCCTATGAGGTAGGTAACCTAATTTCTCATACAACAAAAGAAGAACCGGAAGCTAAAATGTATCTACATGTCTAACGTTGTGGGGCCAGCAAAGAGTGGGGTGGGGGCTGAAAGGTGCTGTCTGTTGGGAGAACTAGAGCCTATGTGGTGGACCCCAATTCTCTGCTCCTCCCAGAGTGGGATATTTCACGTGTCTGATCCCATCCCTTGTGTGTGGATTTTTGGTACTTCCATTCTGAAGCAAAGAAATGGGATGATTCTGTTTTTAATCTTCAGATTCTGCCATAAGAAAATGGATACAGGTAGAGTTGTATACAATGGTTGTATTTTGATTAGACCATTATGGCTTGCATTTTCCAAATGGTTACAATGTGAGGGACATTATACTCTTTACTTACCTTCATGATAACATTTAATCATTAAATCTGCAGGTTAGTTGTTAGCTCTGTTTTTATGTTTGAGGAGATAGGCTCAGTGTGACACAGTGAACTTTGAACCAAGGCTCCTCTGACTGCATAGCTCTTTATTCTTAATCACTGTATGCTGAGTAGGCAAAGGAAGAGTTAATAGGAATTAAGCATAGTTTGGAGAGTAGCCTTCTCCAGAAGCTAATTTAAGGTTGTTTTCCAGCCCAAACAGGGGGCCCACATAGCAAAGAACAACATGATATTTATAGAATGTGGCCCAATTAATTCTCTCAATGTTAGAACTTGGTCATATAGTCTGCTTGTTTTCATTTTTCAGTTACTCCGTGGTTTTGGACAGTGCAGGAATAGGTGTTGGCTAATCATGATCAGCTCAGAATTTTGCTGCTGTTATTTCAATAGGTGTTGCTCATTATTTGGAAATAAGCATGCAATAAGAGGTCTTGCTGTATCTTATTCTTGTGTGGTTTGCCTCATTATAATTGTGGGATTTGAATTTAAGAAAAGTAAGCCTTCGTTATTTTCTCCAGTGATTAAAGCTTTGGTTTTACAGGTACATAATTTTACTCTATCTACTGTTTTTAATAATTAAAAGCATATGAAGAGAATGCAATGCATCCCTATAGCCCTCTTTGGAAGTAAAGACACAATCAGTGATCAGCCACAAATTAACTCGGGAAAAAGTACCAAATGCACTTTTGTATATTTTAAGTGAAAAGAAGAGAAGACTCAAGATGGATGGCTGTGTTTATTTAAGGGGGGAGATTTTTATGTGAAAGTTGGGGAATACAGAAAAAGTGAAAGGAGACCAAAACAAAAGCATAAGAAATAAGAAAAGCAGAGATTATGGTCACACTAGAATAGTAGGAAGCAATCTGAACAGGTAGAACAGTGATGGATACTTTGGGAGTGGGCTTGAGGTGCCACCTGGCCTGTCCTTGTATCGTCCTGGGATAACTAGCATATCTTTTTGCAAGACTGTAAGCAACTTTAGGCAATAACTGAGCATTGCTTAAATTATTTTCATCTTACATCATGAGAAATCAACATGATGCTTGGCATTTGGTAGGTTCTCTTTAAATGGGCATATGAAAAGCGTATTTTTATTTTATTAGAGAATTGTGGTAAAAATTCTATTGAGAATCATGCTATAGTGTAGATAACTAGTCTTTAGTTGAACTTAGTGGTTCTCAAACTTTTGGTCTTAAGTACCCATTTATGATCTTAAAATTATTGAGGACCCAAAATAACGTGTTTATGTATATTATATCTATCAATACTTAATATATAAGAAATTAAGACTAAGAAATTTAAAAAATCAATTAAAAAACCCACTCTGTTTATATAAACTGTTTTTTTTTGTAGAAAAAGAACCCTATATTTCTAAAACAAAAAATAATTTAGTGATAAGACAGACATTTCTTTACATATCCAATATCTAGCTTACTAGAAGCCTGGATTTTCATATCTGCTGTGCATTCAATCTCTTGTATTTTGTTTTGGTTGTATATATGAAAAACATCTTGCCCCACATAGATATGTAGTAGAAAAGGGAGGTGTATTTTAATAGACTTTTCAAACAATTCTTTATATTCTTCTTTGATACTATATCCAAACTCTACATTTTCTAATTTCTTAAGGTTTGAATATAGAATGTAAAACTTCATCCAAGCACTTGTACTTCATTACATTAAAATACATTGGTGTTTTTTGTACTTTGGATGGATCTTTTACTTTTGTATGATTTTGTAACATCATGTACTGGTCAGCTGGAAAATATCAGTTCACTAAGTTATGCAGTTCTTCCAAATGTTGACAAATTTCGTTATGTATCAATCATTTATTAATATCAGAAAATGTTTTAAGTGTTAGAAAAGCTGTCAAGCTCAGGATGGTGGATACAAGTTTCCAATTTACTAATTTCTGCTTAAAAGCTCAAATTTTATCATGGGCAACAGAAATTACCAGTTATTTTTCTTGCTGTGATAGGCTCACTCATTCTTGTTCCAGAAAATGTTGGTCATGACCACTTTGGAATAGTTTGTCTTTAGTCATTCATTCATGAATTGATGAAATGGACTTTCTTGAAAAGAATGGATAGTTGAGCTCATATTTCAGGCTCATAAATGCTTTTTCTTGAGGTAACCATCCCATCCCATTCTGATATGCATCGCACATGTTTTATATATATTTTCCTCATCACATGGAATATTAAAATGACATACTCAAGAACTGTGATTTTTAAAAATTAATTAAATTTACAGGTTTATCAAAAACATTCTCAGGTAAAACTGCATTCTATTTACTGCGATGACATGTCAGTGAAGAGTATGAAATGACTACCAGTAAAATTTTGTGCCCCTGCCTTGATTCCTGCTAAGGGAATCGAACAGTTTTACCCACCAATGGTTTTATTGTACCATCAATGGAAAAAGTAAATAGTGTCTTAATATCGTTATGAAAATTATTTTGACCTCACAGACCCCTAGAAGGGTCCTGGGAACATACGCTTTGAATGTCCTTTGTTCGGGGTGGGGCTGGAAGTTGTCATGTACAGTAAAGTAATTGTTCTTGTATGTAAAAAAAAATTCTCTTGGAATATATTTCTAAGAGTAGAATTTCTTCCATGCATTCAAATAAATGGTTTTGTTTAATTGGTTCATTAACAGCTTGGGAAAATTAAATTGCTATTACAGAGAAGAGGATAATTTGTTTTTAATTTTCAAATAAATTAAGTACAATAATACTTCACAGTGAATTTCTTAATAGTGATCTTGCTATTATAACTGTGTGCATCCTTAGAAACAAATATGGTTTGAACAGGTGACATACCTCCCTATTGTCAAAGCGTTAATCATTTCTCTGCTTATAGAGTTCTTGGTCTGATTTTTATGCTACTATAGTTTAATCTCACACAGTAAGTGTATGGCAAAAATAGCTTAAGTGTGAATACATTTGACTCTTCAGTTACTGAATTAATGTAGTATCTATTCTACACAAGTATTAAATATTTATTCCTACCCTTGGTTAACAGTCAATTTAAAAAATTGCACCGTGGGAAAAAAATCTCTGTTTTTATCTAGAGAGATCAGATTATGTAAGTCTTCCTAGTATTTTCTGTTGTTTTTCTCCCCTTTTTAACCCAAATTTCCCTTGTGGGGAAAAAAGCAACATTAAAATATAACGTAGAGCCAGGAAAGAAGTGTCCTTCTACCAATAATGATGTCGTGGTGCATTTCTTTTCAAATTCTACAGGTATGTTAAGAATGGTTCTGTAGATTGATATCAAACACCCTGGGGTACCAAAATAGTAAATTCTAATAAAATAATAAAGTGTAGATATTAATCTATTTTAAATAATATAAAGTGATATAGACAAAGGAATAAAATATTAAAAGAGTTTTAAAGGAGACCGTTTTTCAACTGTATACAGTATGAGATTTTGTGAAGCCCTTTCCCAGATGCATGTGGGTGTGTTTTTGTTTAAAAATCACACGAATACAAACATTTAAATACATTTTATAAAACAGGCATGGCATAGAACAGAGACACTTTGCTACTTAGAGAAGGCACAATTTTTTGTTAAATGACCCCTTGTAAATGTTGTGCTTGGTTAATACTTTTTATATTTGGTTAGTGATTAAAATTTAAATTGTAGATGATAATCATACTCTCTTGTCCCCATCTGACACCAAACACATAGAGCAGAAAAATCTTTGATTCCTATTGGCAAGTAACCAGAATTATAAAGAGCTGCACAAATAGATCATTTATTTCCAATTATTATTTAGTACCTAATATATGGCATGCTCTGTGCTGAGTGCTGACCATAAAAGAGGACTAAGATAAGGACTTTGTTTAGCAGAGATGAATGTCTCTGTGTCTCTATATAGGAATACACACAGGGGCCTCAGTATGAGTTCAGTTCTATTGGGGTGTGTGTGTGTGTGTGTGTGTGTGTGTGTGTGTGTGTGTTGTGTTAAATGAAAAGACCAAAAAGTCTTTGCAGAATAGGTGACCAATTGGAATTATATGCACTCAGATGACTTAACAATTACCAATTATTTATTGTCTCTCTAGAACTCCAGAACCAACGTTATAAAAAATTAATAGTTCTTCATTTAGTTCAGAAACATTTATGAAGCATCTGTAGCATCTATTATGTGGCAGGCCCTGGGGATGCTGGAATAAATGGCAGGCTACAGTCTAGTGGGAGAGTTCCATGATTTCAATATAATGCAGTAAGTGCCCTGGAGATGAAATTCACAAAGAGGCATCTAGCATCCCTGGTGGCTGGTCTTGTCAACAACAACAAAAACACCAAACAATGTAAAGAAGGAGATTTCTAAATCATGGAATATTTTCTTCTGTTTACTTAGCACCAACATTTCTAAATAAAAAGAGGCCATTGCTTTTGTGCTGAAGATACTTCTTTTCTTCTAGAAGCATGGTCTTGAGTCCACATACTGGAAAATGGCCAAGTTTTTCTCACTACCTTAAGCACACATAATGGGTTAAGCCTGGTTCAAATCCCACCACTAATTAGCTATTAGGTCCCTGGATCAGTTATGTAACCTCTCTAAACCTTACTTTCTTCTATTGTAAATTAGAGATAAAAATAGTAGCCAAATCCTAGGTGTTTTTGTGAGCATTTAATGAGATAATCTATGTAAAGTGCTTAGCGTGGTGTCTGGCATATGGTAGATGCTTGTTATATGTTAGCTATTATTATTTCCTCTTAAAGGATTTTAATAAACCAATAGCATTTAATCCTCAAAATAACTCCGAAATAGGATTTTTTCCTTATTTCACATCTCAGGTGGAAATCCTGGCATTCTTGCATGACTCTGCACTACCGACCACGAGAACAGCTGCATGTAGTGTGGGATTTAGGAGCTGCATTTAGCTGCATTTAGTGTTGACAATGATTTTGTAGAGTGTGATTCTTTCTATCTCTTTCCCGTTAAAGTAGGATAATAAATGTTTTGTAACCCCTCACCATGTGCAAAGCACTGTGCTAAGTATTTTAGAAATGAGAAACTTGAAACTAAAGTTATCCTTGTCCTTAGAAATCTTACACTTTATCATGATAAATAAGATAAATATGCAGAAGAGTATATATTGCGTAGTTAAAAAGAAGGAAAAGTATTACTTAGCTTTGTCTTATTTAAGCTTTAGATATTCTGAGAGGTAAAAAACATAAGATTGCAGTTGTTAGAAAAGGCCTTTGTTAAAAAGCTGTTTTGAGCATTTTCCCCTACTGTTTTCCTTAGTTTTATTTGCAAGCTGGAGCAGGTATTAAAGATGAAGTGTTCTGGTGGGAGCGGTAGCCCGGGGCGCTTGAAGCATTGCTAATTTCAAACCTTGTAATTTAGTTAAATTGAAACATAACTGCATTTAGATGAATGGGCTGCTAGTTTTCCTTCCCAAAGCAAACATGCCAACCTCTCATTACTTCTTGTCTGTACTAAGGCTTCTGTGCTATTCAGATCTGCTCGTTTACACATAATTGACATGTAACGGTGTCGGTGTTGCAGATTTTTTGTTTTGAAAAAAGAATTTAAAAAATAGGGATGCTTTCCATAGCACGCTGTATCAATCATTTTCCATTTTGAAGGGAGAATGTGGGAGTGATTCCAGGTAACTTGGAGTTCCTGTGGAAGGTGGTTTGTGCAGAACTTGGCTCCTGCTTTTACAGACCTGGGAGTGAATAAGTGACACAGTAGGTCTGATTACAAATACAGTTTATCTTCATTTGGAATCCATGACTTCTATTAAATTTAATTACTTCCCCGGTGGCTTCTATTAAATTTAATTAATTTCCCCTGCAGCTGGTATGGTAGAGGTGCTGCCGCTAAGCGAAGGTGATTGTTAATTGCGGGAGTTTTCTGAAAGAGGTTTTACCCTTTCTCCTGTTTATCTGGAAATCGCTTATCCAGCCAGACGTCTCGGAACATTAGTGAGAAGTTGCAGGTTGCAAAGTCATAGGTGAGTTCATCATCATTACTTAGAGAACTCTCTAGATTTTTATTTTTTTTTTTTGGTCTGATCCTTTAGTATGTCTTTTGGTGAGAGGCCAGCGTAGAATTCTGAGAAGAAAACTGGCCCAGTCTTAACCAAGACAAGATGCAACATGTTAGGCCTTTCTACACATGGCGGTTTCTGGCAACTGTATCAGATTAATCGTTGCTCAGTTTCAAAAACCCAAGAAAGACGAAAGAATTCAGCATCGTGAGCAATGTTGTTACCCATCCAAGGCATTATTTGGGACACGCCGTCAAATGAGAATAAACAGTCATATTGTTAATAGGGTTTATCTTACTTGGGCCATACAGCTATAACGATAATATAAATATCAGTGTACATTCCTAAGGCAAAACTAGAAAATTCAAAGTGTTTTTAAAAATCAAGATATATAATTGTTATATACCTATTGTCATTGCTTTGTTTCTAAAAGTCGGTCAAATGTTAGGAAGAAAAATGTATACTGTAATTGGATGTCCGTGCATTTAATGCATTTTTTATTCTCAGCCTTTTATTTTATAATAGAGAAAGGCACTCTCACTATTCATGGTATTATATATAAATATGTAGTATGTATACATTACATACATTACTTTTCTTAGCAATCCAATGAATTCTTTACATATGAAGAGTTGAAGCTCAAGTTCTTACCTTTTCCCTCAGTAATTCTACCTGCTCCTATAAGTGGTATGTGGAAATCATGGCTTTAGAGGAAGTTCTAGTGTAGTTTGAATGGACAATAAATACTCTTGGCAACAAGCTTAGAAAGCTTTTTTCCCATAATTTCCTTTTCTATGTTTTCTCCTACTTTTCTGGACGCTCTGTTTAGCTCAAACTGGGAGGCCATTATTTCTTACTTTAAATTTCAGTTTGATGTCCTTCATGCTTCATAATGGTCCTGTTCTCTTTTTTTCTGCACTCTCTCCATGATAGTTTTTCCTAATCACATAGCTACTAGTATCATCTATAAACCCATTCATTACTCTAAATTTATGACTTCAGTCCTGACCTCTCTTCTGAGCATGTTAAAGAAAACCAGACCCAGACAATAGTTAAAGGGGTAAAAACAGATTTTATTCAGAAACTATTACGAAAGGGGAAAGAGAGACCTCAGTATAGAACTGGTCTTAATTCTGAACACAGCATTGACAAGTGGACGTTTATAGCCAAGGAAGCAGGGTGGGGTCAGTGAATGGAAAGTTGCTAAGAGGAAGCATGAGGGGTAAGGGGCATTCTGGTTAAACTGACCTAACAGGACTCTTGCATCACCTGGGAGGTGGTGGGGGAGGAGGAATTTGATCAGATATCTCGGGTGGGGGATTCTCACCAAACTGATTAGCAGGATTTTTGCTAAAATTAGCCTATGCAACTCTGGCACACTTGGGACCTACTGGAGAAAAATACGCAGAGGAGCCCAAACAACGTTTGGTCAAGGAGAACGTCCCTGTCGAGCTCCAGAGCCTTTCACTCATTGCATATCTCCTTAGGTTATTTCGCAGGCATAGCAAATTGAAATCATCAAATCCCTGTACAAGTGTATATTTTCTTCCTCCAGCTCTCCCTGCTAGCCTTGCCTCAGTGATTAATGTCAGGAACCTGGAAGTCATAATTTCTCCTTCTCCCTCATGCCTTGCCTTCAAGCATTAAGCTCTATTTAGTTTAATATCAGATCTTTGTACTTACTGCATTTCACTCCAACCTCACCATTTGAGTCTATGCCACATGGACAACTACAGTATTTGCTCCCTAATCCACTCAGTGTTCCCTCAAATCCATTCTCCAGAGAGCTGGTTATCTTTGGATTGTAATTATGATCACTTTTCTTTTCCCATTCTTCCCCTCCTCTTTCCCCTTCCCTCTCGTCCTCCTCCTCTGTTCCTTTCTACTCTGACTACTCCCCCTGTATTCCTCCCTCCCTCCCTCCTTCCTTCCTTCCTTCCTTCCTTCCTCCCTCCCTCCCTCCTTCCTTCCTTCCTTCCTTCCTTCCTTCCTTCCTTCCTTCCTTCCTTCCTAGTTCTCTTTCTCACCCCTCCTCCCTTACCTCCTTCTCACCTCTCCCTTCTTCAGGTACTCGACAGATGGAATGATAAAGACTTGTGTGTTTCAGTAAACTTATTAATGATTTAGACAATGTACGGATAACCATATGAAATTTGAAGGAAATTATCTGTGCTTTTTAGAATGACCTGAATGTTTTTCTCTGCTACCATTTTTAAAGAAATTAATCTTTTGTTTTATGTATTTTCTTCTTTGTGAAATATGCTCCGTTATTATGTTATTGTAACTTGATTTGTCAGAGTTATTTTAAGATTGCAACCAACTACTAAATTTCTAAACTTTACAGTTGTGGTAAAAGTACACACGTTTGCTTTTCACCAGTGGTATCAGATTTTGAATTCCTTTTATTTTTCTTCTCAATTAGTTATTAAGTTTCCTGATTGTTATTTAACTGATACTGTATTAATGTTCACTAATTAGAGCCATGAAAATGCAAGAGTCAATCAATGAATGAATTAGAATTTTTCCCTTAACCCTTTACATGTTTCTAACTATCCTCTGTTCTGCTCAGGACATAGTGGAGACTGCATAGTTGAGACTGGGCTACCAATTTTGGTTTGAAGACAGTTTACCATTTGTGACAGCGTACTCTTATCCCTTAGAAGCTCACTACTGTATGAGATAGGTAATTGGTAGGATACAAGTACCCAGGGTTAGAAACAGTTAGGGATATTTATGGACATTGGCAACCAATTTTCTACATAGGTGGGAATTAAGAGTGGCCACAGACTTGTTTTAAAGCTGCATTTGATAGCATGCAAATGTATATTTATTTGAAATATATTAAATAGTTTACTTGAGGTGAGTTTGGGGGTCTGAGGAGGTGTTTGGAAGTTGAACCACAGATCCCTAGTTGACTCTGATTCCACCAGCGTTGGAGGAAAAGAAGAGAATATGGACAGACATAAAATAACGAAAGTGGGAGCTACAAAGGGAATAAAGCAGAAAAGGAAGGGGAAGCAAAGCATAGAAAAATGAGGTGAGTATAGTCCTGAGGCTAGAAGGATTTCACCTGGCAGAGTAGAGAAAATTCAGTGAAGAAAGTCCACCTACATTATTTATTGTTCCAGAACTAACTTTTACAAATCTGCATCTATTCAGAATTGTAAAGAATATTATGAAGTATTTTGAGGACGTGTCTACCAGTATTTATCTTTGCCTGTCTTATATTCATTCAAATGTGAATTTGATGCCTGAGATCTGAGTTTGATGACTCCTTACTCATTCTGGGTTTGGATATCTGAGGTCTCCGAAGGTTTAATTTTGCTTATTTTTTAGATATGTGGCTTAGTGTAGCTACTGAGTGTTGGTGGCTACCAGGGTCTCTTATAAACTGTTTTTCTAGGCTTTCTTTTCTGCTATTTTCTCTTTTGGATGGTAGTAAAGACCATTTGTGCTTTCCTAATCTTTTATTACTGTAATAGTGAAAAAACCCAGCTGCCTAGCTTTCGCACCACTGTGTAAATACTTGCTTAAATTACTAATCTTGTGATTACCTCTTAGGAGGTCAGTTTTAGTGAATTTGTGTCTTGTAAATCCCTTTTTTTGGAACTGACTGTGTTATTTTGCTGTAATTTTCATGGAAGATAGATGTGACTCCCAAGCTTACGTAGATTAGCTTTTTCCTAGGATGTCTAGAGGGGAGACTAGTTGGGCAAAAGCAGAGGGCCGTAATGTAAGGGATGGATAACTGGCCTCTTTGGGAGAGGAACCTTGAGGGTGGGCTCTGGTCCTGCCTGACCTGAAAACCAATGTTGTTTGTCAATTGGTTTAATTTTTTAATCTTTGTTTTTCTTATTCACAAAAGAGCACTTCAGAACACCTAGGCCAGGCTGACCTCACTCTTTGTTAATTACTTTTGCCCAGTAATATATTCTTCCTGCACTGCCTAAAGTTTTCATTTCATATCATGTTTTTTGAGCTAGCACCGCTTAAGGACTGATTTGGGTGATTAAGTCTCCTTAAAAAAATATGAATTGCTTTTCAGAAGTTTAAGTGGCTGCCCAAAATTCATACTGTTGGTAAAATATGAACAAACTATTTACAGAAAAGGAAAGGAAAACTTTTAAACAGACTTTTAAAAAGATTTTCAAGAACCCGTATAAGAAAGAAATGCAAATTAACATGACATGAAATGTCATTTTTTTCCACTTGTCAGATTGACAAATATCTAGCAATTTGATAATACTCTTTGTTAGCAAAGGTTTTGGAAATAGGCATTTTTACATACTGTTGCTTGGTGTGTAATTTAGCAATATCCATCAAATACAGATGAGTGTATCCGTAACAACCTCCCTCCAGAATTTATTCAAAATATCCGTGTATAAGATGTTCATGGCAGTATTCTTTTTAATAGCAAAAGATTGGAAAACAACTAAATGTCCATCAGTATGAAACTATTTAAATCAATTATATATAGTGCACTTATACAGTGGAATACTCTCCAGCTGTTAAAAAAGTTTAAAATGAGGCAGTTCTTTATATACTGATATGGAAAGATCAAACCATTTTATTAAAGATAAAAAGAAAAGGTGTCCAACAGCTTGTATAATGTGCTAACTTCCATTAAGTAGGAGAGAAAATAAAGTATATTCCTACTTGCTTGTATACACACACATGTGCAGACATACGTAAAAAGAAATTTAGGAAGGGTTCATAAGGTACTAATGACAGCAGTTACCTACCTGCAGAAGGGGAAATTTCACTATATTAAACATTTTTGAAACATACAAATATATTATCTCAAAAATTAAATTAAAAAATCATATTTTAGTGTGAGTTAACTTAATTACATTGTTTCCTTCCTAACACTTACCTGAAATCAGTGGGGAAAGAGTTTTGACTGGGAAGGAAGGAGGAACTAAGCAATTGCAGAGCACTGAATCCTTCTGTGTGGCAGAATCCTACCCATAACCTACAGTGAGGACAGCTTGAAGCCATTGGGAGATATGAAATTAGGTAGTAGGAACTTTGTAAGAAAATGTAGTCGAAAGGATGCCAAAAGTTAATTTAAACTATAGTCTTCCCTGTATAAATGCAGGGACTTGGTTCCAGGATCCCTGCATATACTAAAATCTGTGCCTGCTTAAGTCCCACAGTTGGCCCCGTGAAACCCACATATAGGAAAAATCAGCCCTCATCTATGCGGGTTTTTGCATCTTCTGAATACTGTAGTTTCAATCTGTATTTGATTGAAAAAAATCTGTGTATAAGCAAACCCACCCAGTTTAAACTTATGTTATTCAAAGATCAGCTGTACTTTGAAATTTTGTCTGCAGCCAAGAAAACTCCAAGAAAAGCAAAGATAGGATAGGATGTTCTTTCTTATCTATTCTCCTGCTTTTTGTATGAACTAGAATTTAATTAGAATCAGAATGGAAATATAACATAAATGCTTTGAATTAGCACATGGTTGAGGTCTATTATAGGCCAAATATATTTAATTATCTACTCTGGGAGCCCATGTTTAGAAGTCTGTATGTGTTTGCAACTGCATTTTCACTTTTAGTAAACTAATTCTCAAACTTTTGGAAGACTAATTAGGGATAGCATGTAATTATTTGCAGGGTCATAGACCTTGTCATTCGTTGTAATCAGTGGGCTTTTACTCCTTGGTGTTTGACCTGTTTTCGTGATACTTTCTCTTTAAAACACAGAGTTAGAATTCTTTAATCATAGCAGAAATGATGAATAAAGCATTTTGGAGGAGATTTTATTATCTTAAATCTACTATAATTCTTTCATAGTATAATTAGCCCTATGTACTAAGGGTTATTGTTTTAGATTACATCAGTGCAGATAGTTTTCCGTTTTTCTTAATTTATTATTTTATTAAAAAAATATTGACTACTCGACATGGGCCAGATTCTGTTCTTGACTATGGGGATTCAATGGTAGACAAAATTTCTGCTTTCACTGCATTCGTAGTCTTTTGGATACAGGTTTTATCTGCCTTGCTCATTCACACCCCCTTCCCCCTTGATAATTTTATTGTAAAATCTTGTGAAGTGGGAGGGGGAAAGAGGGGAACATGCATAATTGTTCAACCACTATTTCTTTCCCAAATGTTCAGTTCCCCTTTAGTAAAGAACTTTATGACCATTTATTGGAATCTCGATCTAAGAAATTTTTCCCATTTTTAAAAAGCAGTTCCTTGATTATTCGAAAGTACTTTGTAAATAAATCTCAGTGTTCCCTGGTATTAGAAATGCGTTATTGTGTAATGGAAAGAACATAAGTTTGGAGTTCTGATTGGAGTACTGATCCATCTTTTATTTACATGACCATATTTAGGTTATTTTTTCTCTGAACTTTAGTTTCAATGGGAAAGCAAAAACTACCTCCAAGAGTTGACACAGGGATTGAAGTTACCTATTGTGTGCCTGCAAACACTAGGAGCTCTGTAAATGCCTGCCATTATTTGGCTATTAATTCAGAAGCAGCTGATCAGTAAGAGCTTAAGTGGTGGTACGGGTATTTGGTAATGTGTTCAAGTTTCAGTCTTGGATCCTGAACTCCTGTGTCTTTAGACTTTTCTCAGCCTAACTTGGCACCTAGGGCAGCCCTCGTTCACTGTTAATACTGCATTGCTTCTGAGTGTGTAACAGCTTTTTGATTTGATCCCCAAATCAAAGGAGGTAAGATGAAGGCAGATGAAGAGAGCTAGAAGTAGTTGGTTGGAGAGAAGTAGAGAGATGAGTGCTGACTGGCTCTCTCTTCCTCATTCCCTGCCTGTGGCAAGCAGCCAGCAGTTTCTTAATTCAAACTTCTGTGTGCCCTGGCAGTGATAAAGCACATTCTTCTTAGAGAATTCCCTGCTGGCAATTGCCATTGCAAAGAAGAAGAAACTTACAGTAGAAAAATTATTATAGTTTAGAGTATTAATATGTGTACAGGAGTCGGTAGAGTGAAGATCCAGGGATCGACATCCATTGAGAAGTAGCATGCCCAATCATCATTAATTCCCTCATTCATTAGGAGAGGTAGAGATGTCAGTGAAGGTCACTCATGGACTGCATCTCCTTCAGAAACCCCTGTGATGGTGGGTGGCTTGAATCAGCCCTCTCATACCTAACAGTTGACCCTTGAACAATGCGGATTTGAACTGTGCGGGTCCACTTACGGGTGGATTTTCCCCAACCAATCGTGGATTGAAAACACTGTATTCTCGGGATGCACAACCCGCGTATATGCAAGGGTCAATTTTTCATGTAGGCGGGTTTTGCGGGGTCGACTGGGGGACTTGAGTGTGATGGGATTTGGGCATGCAGGGGCGGTCCTGTGTGTACCTGCGACTGTACTCTGTTCAACCCTGGCCTTCCAGGAATAGCGACACCTTCTGGCCGAAAGCGGGAGCTGCCTGTTTGAAGTTCCACTTACTTTCATGGTACATTTGCTGTCTACACCCTGTGCATACCGCCACCCCTTTCCCCCATTGGCACTGCCCACACTGTTATTTCGGGTGTGCCTTCATTACTTCTCTCCTTTCTGATCATTTAATATTATCTCATTCTATTTTTTCTAGTAAAAACATCTTTAGCTCCATTCCGCACTCTCTTCCTGCTTTTGGTCTGTTTAAATATGGCAAAATAATGGCCAAGGCTTTGGAGTCTGCCTGTTTTTTTAAAAAAAGTATTTAATTATGTAATCTACTTTTATTTATTGTGGTAAGAACACTTACCATAGTAAATTAAAACATAAGATCTACCCTCTTAACAAATGTTTAAGTGCACAATACAATATTGTTAACCACAGGCATAAAGTTGTACAACTGAAATTTATACTCATTAAACAGTGACTCCCATTTCCCCCTCTCCCCAGATGCTGGCAGCCACCATGCTATTCTCTGTTTCTATGAGTTTGGCTAGTTTAGAAAGCTCAAAGTGGAATCGTGCCAATCACAGGAAGACAAATACTGCCTGAGTTTTAATCCTCTTGGCAAGTTACCTTGTACTCTGTGCCTTTGTTTCCCATGAAATGAGAGGCTAAAATAAAATAAAATAAAATAATGCATGTAAAGTTCTCAGCATATCATTTTATGTGAAAAAAATTGCTCAGCGATTGTTAGATTTTATTATTTAGCTGCCACTGAACCTTTTCATTTAAGTGCCGTAAATAATCTCGATTGATGAAATAAGTGTCAGTATATACTGAAAAGCATGGAAAAGAAAAGTTGTTTTAGAGAAAGTAGCTTTACACCAATTTCTAAAGTAAGGGAAAATGTTGAAAGTTGTCTTTAGAAACTTCAAGTCTCTAAATATTCCTCCTCCACTAAATTTTCAAATCTGCTTTTTTAAAGCCCTAGGAGGTGAAATATGTTTTAAACCATTCCTTCAGTTGGATCATTTTACTCTCTTAATTGCTAGTATTGCTACTTTATTATTTTTCATCATTTTCCAATTTTAATACAAAAATTAAAACTATACTTTAAAACTGAATTTAAACTATCTACTAGTCTTTTGGTGGCTATCATGGGATTTTAAAACAATGCTTTGGAAATATGTTGATTGAGATTCCAAAGAACAACTTACAAATTATCTTTTTGAATAAAAAAGGGGATGACTGTTTCATATCCGTTGTTGTTTTACCTGGGACTCTCCAACTTTTAAGAGATATAATTATTGCCTTTTATATTGTATATTTTTCCCTTTTTCCAGTTTACTGAAGAATTTGGCCAATTGGTTGACATCTCTTAAACTACATCCATAATGCCAAGATGCCTGTTTCTGATGTTCGAGAGCTCAGTTTTTATTAGAAAACTTTCGATGACTGGAAAGCACACAACTTATTTTTATAATTTCTGAGAACTGGCTTTTCTGAAAAGTTTTGTCCAGCTTCACGCAGGGGACAAGCTATCATAAAAACAGAGGGGTGTACTCCTTCACAAACAGACATGCTTGCTCTCCTGTCCTTTATGACTTGTCCCTTAAGAGCAGTCTCTAATGGTTCTTTGTGTAAACATTTCTCTTTGAAGTCACAGAAATGGAGTTGCTTTAAGCTATCCACCAGCAAGATTGAAAACTATCATTTTCTTCTATTTTCATCACCTGACCCAGATTGTTCTGTGCGGCTCTTGGTGTTTGCCCAGCCTCTTCCTGGGTGCTTAGTAAATTCAGATCCAAGCCCCTGCCCAGTTATGTTGACATTACTTCCAGATAAAGAAAAAAGATTCTTTTTAAAAAATTTAAAAAAATAAATGAATACTATTAGTGATCGACGTGTACAATATACTTCAAGTCAAACTTTTCATCCTCAAAAGATCAACTAGTGTAGGAAAGCTATTTAATTATATATTAATATTTATATGACTCATAATATGTGATCCTGTGAGGATGTACATTGCAAGCTGAGCTTTTAGGAATTTTAAACTTTGAAATTGTTTTAAATAGTTGTAGAACCTGTTTGGGAGAATCTCAAACGTAGGCATTTTCCTGATTTTTATCATAATGATAGCAGACTGGGCAGGCTCACATATGAGGAATATTTAAATTCCTTTCTTAAAGTGAAACGATTCTACTTATTTATTTTGGAATGGGCCATTATAAGAGAGATTCCAGTACTTTAAATTTGATGTTTAGTTTTTTTTTTTTTTTAAAGCTCATTGCATTTATTGAGTTCTTTGGGTGCCAGACATGCTCCACTTTCATGGTCTTATTTAAAATACTTCCAACAATATATGAAGTAAGTTCTATGACTGACTCATATAGTAAGTAAATAAACTGAAATTTCAGGAAGTTAGGTAGTTTTCTCAAAATCATATAGCTATTAAGCGGTGGGATCTGTTCTTCTGCTGTCTTCTATGTTGTGCATTTCTCCAAAAAAGTTGAAAGGGAGGTTCTGAAGTATCTAGTTATGTCTATTTAAAAGTCATTTTAAAACTGAGTAAAAAGGCTTATTTAGGAATATCCCATGTCTTCTTGTCTGTCCATGGCTGGTTTGCACAGGAGAAAAAGTCACAATTAAACAATTGTGCTCAGAGACCATGGTTTTTATTACATCCACCTGGCTCAGCAGAGGTTTGAATTGTCCCAGAGACAAGATAATGTTTTTGCTTCAATTCACCTGTGCTGTTTTGGATGGTGGTTTGTCCTGTTCCAGCAGGGTTAATTTTACCTATGTAGTTCTTAGACTGTTGTCTAAATGGGTAAATAATGAGTTTGTCAGCCACTTTTGATTAATGATGGTTAGTATCAAGTGTTTTATCAAGTATTTGCCTAAGAGATCTCTGACTTGGGTTGGGAGGTGGTTTAATAGCAAACCCCTCAAAATAAAGATGTTTTTCTGTCTTCTCTGTATGGCTTATGGATTATATGCCTGTGACTCTCTCTCCTGTGCTCAAGTTCCTTCCTAGTATCTATTCAAAGTGGAGTAACAGTTACTTATCAATACCTTAAAAAACAAAAAACTGTAAGAAAATGCTGTGGAATGAAAAAGAATGAAATCCTGTCATTTGTAGCAACATAGATGGAACTGGAGGTCATTATGTTAAGTGAAATAAACCAGGCACAGAAGATAAATACCACATATTCTCAGTCATATGTGGGAGCAAAAAAAAGTGAATCTCATGAAGGCAGAGAGTAGAACGGTGGTTACCAGAGGCTGGGAAGGGTGTGTGTCTGGGGAGGGTGGGGGATTAAGAGAGGTTGATTAATGGGTACAAACGTACAGTTAGACGTAAGGAATAAGTTCTCTTGTTTGCTAGCACAGTGGGATGACCATAGTTAACAATATATTGTATATTTCAAAATAGCTTGAAGAAAAGATTTGAAATGTTCCCAAGATAAAGAAATGATAAGTATTCAAAAAGATGGATATCCTGAATACCATGATTTGATCATTACACATTGTAAGCATGTATCAAAATATCACATGTACCGCATAAGTGCGTACAAATATTATGTATTAATAAAAATAATTAAAATGAAAAAGAAAATGCCATGGAAATTGAATAATAATTAAAGAATAAAGGATAAAATAAACTGTAGTCACAAAATCAGAAGACAGTTAAATGAGTACCTGAATTAAGGAAATAAAATTTAAAATAAGATAAATAATAAAAATTTATAGTAAAAATATAAAAATAAAATTGAGTATGCTATGTGGCGTTAGGGGTGTGAGTGTATTTGTGAACACAACGTACCTCTATGCTAGAGGTAACATTGATTGAGACTTATGCTTCATGCCTGTGCTGAAAATACTCAACTGAGAGACATCTATGAGAATATTTAGACTTTGAAGATCTCTAATTAATGACTCACTTAAAATAGTTTCGTCTTGTAAATGAAACAAGGACATATATATATTTTTGTATGGTTCAGATCAGAGCTGATAATCTTAATGGTTTGTAGTGGTTTTAAATGGTTCTGCTATTTTATATAAAGCATGTAAAATTGTCAAGGCACATAACTATAAATGGACAATTTTATAATAACATGCGTTTTTTAGCCCTTATCTGTTAAGATCTGCTCTTAATTACATTATTGCATGTGAAAGGGACTAACGGTGCTCTTTGATTTACATATTACAGTAGTAATTTCTAAAAAAATTAATTTATATCAGCTTTTTTTTCACTTAAAAAACTGAATCCTATTTAAAATATACCTGGGTATTCATACAATAACAAGTTATCACAATCTGTTTTGTGAAGAGCAATGTTTATTTTTCAGTGAGATTTTTGAATCTCTGTTTTGAGCCCTTAAAACAAAATCCTTTGAAAATAGTAGCTATAAAGCCAGTGATCTGTTGTGGTTTGTGACAGTTTTAACAAATTGCATTAGAAAACTCTAAGGAGCTGTGTTTTCAACAGCTTTCATTTCCTTCTTCCCTTCCTTCCTTTCTCTTCCTTCATTCCATGCTTTCCTCTTTACATCAGGGGTAAGAAAATATATAATATTATACCTTGCCACTATTTCTAAAAGAGTTGGAAGTGGAGGCACAGTACATTTTCCATGAAAATGTCAGCCTGTCAAGGTAACTCCACCCTGTCCATAGGCCAAGTCTCAATCATTTGGATATGCCCTCCTGGCTGTGCAATTTGAAACTATTTTAGTGTTAGGTACCAGAGATTGAAAAGGAGATCTCATGCTAAGCTTTTAGCGTGTTGTATGCGCTTAAATGAGGTTTTATAAGAGACTGTTGCTTCATTAAAAAAGAAAGAAAGAAAAACAAGCAATTAGATCCAGCGGAATGCTAGAATTTTTGATAGTTTAACATGAACATGTCTTGAGCATTTCCAGTTCATAATGAGGCTTGCCCTAAGTGAAATGCCATTTCATTTCACTTGATATGCTCTGGACGTTATTTGTGGCATCTGCTAAAATTCTAAAGCGTATTTTAAAATAAAAGATTTCATTCTAACACCATCAGCTGTGACCACTAGTTACGCTGGAGAAGTGGGAATCTGGTGTCTTACTTATTAAATAAGACATATTCAGACTGCTTAGCTCACAAAGATATTTCATATTCTTTTTCAAAATACGTTTCAGATGTCATAGATGCTTGTATTTTTAAGACTACATATTTATTTAAAATTTATAAAGAACTTCTGGAAAACATTTCCAACATAATACAAAGTTTATATATTTGCACAATAATTAAGAATATTTCAAAAACGACACGTGGATTATTAAAGGGTTATTTAAATATTTATTTGTGTGTGGGAGTATGGAGATAGGCATTGGAGAGGGAGAACACAGTACGCGCTTGTTGTTTGTAGAAGACACCGGGTATGTTCGTGTCTCCAGGTTTCTGCTTGGCGTGCATGGTGCCAGTATAGAGTCTGGCATGCATTAGGTTTCTTAAAATCGATATTACTGAATTAATGTCTCCTTTTTCTTGACGTGATCTTGTCTTTTTTCCATGACTTCCTGCGTATATTTCAGGGTCAAATCTAAAAGTCACCACTTTGTGACTTTCCTTGTTTTTTTATTTTTTTAAGCAGAATTAAGTTTTCCGTGTGCATGTTATATATACTCTCATGGCAGTGTGTATCATGCTGCCTTAGTTATTATGTCCTTTCTGTATTTTCTGCTATCATTAAAGGTATATAACATTATACTTCAGTTTCATTGTATCACTAACACTTATATACTCTCTGACATAGAATGGACACTCAATAAATGCTTGTTGAATCAAGGAAAATCAAACAGAGTTCAAAATAGGATGACTTGGAAAAAGAACTAACGTGTATTGCTTTCCTAATATATTCTAATCTGTTTGTTGCTTTATAATTCGATGCCTGTATGGTCTTTCAAATAATCTTGGGAGAAAGGAGGTAGTGTCCCTATTTTACAGATGAGGAAACTGAGAGGCTAATAAGTACAGAATTAGGCTTTTCCTCTGTCTCTGTCCTGTCAAAGCTGTATTAAAGTGCTTCCTGTGAGTTTGAATTTCCACACTTTCACAGCTTTCTTCAGTCCTTGCTAAGTGAGGTGGTAGAGTGTGCCATTTTGAAATCTAAGTTTCTTCCTTTAAATTGCTCATATTATGTAAACATACCCAATTTCACACTCACCATTCAAGATGATTCCCATTATTCCTAGAACCTTTTCATCATCATAATCCCAGATAAAATTTCTTACAAACTACTGAAGTTTGAATTTTGATCTCTTATGAATAAAATTTCATACCTAAGAAGTGAATTAAAAAATGAAAACAGCACCTATAATTTAAAATAAACTTTATATAACATTGACCAATATGCAAACATATCATGGTGGATAGTCTCAATCTATTTGATCTTTATTATCGTAAGTCTCTCAAAGCTGAAATTATCTAATTCATAATGCATTCCTCATTGAGTAGAGTAAGTTTACATTCTGAATATGTAAGGCAAACTTCCAGAAGGGCCTCTAGGATTTTCTTTTTTAAATAGAGATTCTGCTTTAAAACACTTGTCTGCTCCCAAGTCTTACTACTAGAATGCACTGGGATATGTTCTAGGGGATTTATATTTTATGGATTGATGAGTGGATGGGGATGTTTCAGTTGTCAAACTTTATTTTGCTATCACTTTGGAAGTGGCGCTATTACTTTTGTTTCATCATAGTCTAGTAGGACAGGATCACGGACAGTTTTTACCAAAAAACCAAGATGATTTTGATATTGGTTATTAACTTAGTTGCTTGGAATAATGTAGTAGTTACCTTGAGGTCACAGGTTTATCACCGAGATGGACCATAGCTTTAGTCTCTTCTTGGGCACATTTTTGACACAGCCTCAGTCAGCTCTGTCACCAGGGAGGTGGCACAAGGCCATAGTGGTGGAGAGTACAAATCAGTTATCCACGTGAACAAACAACTCAAAGGGCAGACTTCATGACCACAGAACTACAGGAATTTCCAGTTGGAAGGTACATTAGGGCCATCTGCTTCTGTTCCTCATTTTACAGGTAAAGAAATTGATATGCACAGAAGCTAAATGACTTGACCTGGGTTACACTTTCCCAGTAGCACAGCTGGGATTTAAGACTAAAGAATGTGCAGATGCTTCTCGACTTTAGATGGGGTTATATCCCTTAATAAATCCGTAAGTTCAAAATATTGTAAGTTAAAATGCATTTAATACACCTAACCTACCAAACATCATGGCTTAGTCTAGCCTACCTTAAATGTGTTCACAACACTTACATTAGCCTACAGATGGGCAAAATCATCTGACACAAAGCCTGTTTTATGATAAAGTGTTAAATATCTCATGTAATTTATTGAATACTGTACTGACAGTGAAAAACAGGATTTTTGTAGAGGTACTCAAAGTACAGTTTCTACTGAACGTATATTGCATTCACACCATTGTTAAGTCGAAAAATTGCAAGTTGAACCATCAGAATAGATAATTGAAATTCATCTTGGGCTCCCTAATTGTTTCTAGGTAGTTAACTTGTTATTGGTATAATTTGTACATGCTGCTTGCTTGCCTGGAGTGATTGTCAACCATAGATCTTCACATTGCCATCTTTCTTCCAGTGAGTCTAGCTCCTCAGAGAGGCTATAATTGCTCTCTTCTAGGCTGGGGGTACAATGCTCAGTGATAGCATAGTCCTGTTCTAGAATTCTGAACAACTAATTCTTCAGATTGAAGAATAGATTCAGTCTTATTCCCGACCTAATGAATCCATTGAATCTGTAGGAAGAGGATTTGTCAGTTCATGGTGTCCACGGATTCTTAGATGATTTCTTATTTACTGTATGTGGAAAGGATAATGCCAAAATTTTTTTTTATATATTTTCTTGCTAGCCAATGGTAGTGGTTGGTACTGGCTGTGGGGAGGCTAGGTAGGGGAAGAGATTAAGGAGAAAGGACTGATTCTGGTCTGGCAGTCATCCAGGTGTTAACAGAAGTTTCTAGTTTTACTTTGAGGAACACAGAAGTAATTAATAGATTCATTAAATCTACTTAATGAATATATAAAAGTATTAATTAAATCACAAATGTTTTGAAAATCATGTTTATATTTTACACTGTCCCCCTAGAGGACATATTTTACTTGTCTCGGAAGTATCCTAGATATTATTGCTTTCCAATACTTTGACATATCTTCAGACTGTCAGTAACAGCAAGAAGAAGTGTGCTTGTTAATAGGAATGGCTCTCCAACCGTGAATGTAACTGTGTGGTATTTCTTGTATGTCTTAATAGAAGGCAGGCAGGACAGCCGGGTGGCTTAGGGTATGTTCTCTGGAGTCAGACTTCCTGGATTAAAATCCAGGAACTCTCATGATTGTGTGAACTTGGATAAATTATATAACACCTCCCTGGGTTTTCTTATTTGTGGAGGTAATAATAGTACTTTCTGTATAGAATTATTGTGAGAGTTAAATGAGATAATGCATATAATCACATAAGTACTCTCTCACATAGTGGCCATAGTGTTAGCTAATATTATTCCTATTATTAATCCAATCAGTGCTAGCTCTACATGTGCCTATTCGGTACTAATGCACATTAGAGCACATGACAGGGAACTAGATTAAAGGAAGATCACAATCATTCAACTTATTCCTGTTTTGAAGGGAGAATTTGTGCCTCACCAGTTGCAACGTTGGCTGGGTGAAGGATTCCTTTATGGAATGTTGAAATCGAGGAGTACCAGGAAAAGTCAAGGCCTTGAAATCTTAAAGAGTACATCAGTTTATTAAAAAAGAAAAATGTTTCTTTGGCAGTTCTTACTTTGCAGTGGGGGCATTGTGTATTTAATTTCAGGTAAATAAAAAAAATGACTTTATATGGTTATCTTTTCCAGGAACAAATGCTTTTCTTTTGTTTCACCTTCTTCCCCAAAACATGGGTTATAAAAAAGCCATTTTAGTTATAAATGACAAAATGAAACGACAAAGTGTTCAATAAAACTTTAAAACTACAGTCTTTTTCTTTGAAAATGAAATGTTAGATTTTGTTCCTGTATGATTTTAAAGATGTGGTGAGTATTGGAAATGTTGACTCTTTTTATTCTTTTTTCTCAAAGCAAAAAAATACATATGAAGGAGCTTGGTGTGTGATTGGGGTCTTAGGGAGTTGTAAGAAGTTATAAGGATTAGCTTACATTTGAATTTGTCACTTAAGAAATAATTACAGCCCACTGTAGGGTTCTGAGAAGAATAAAAAGGTAAATAAGGGCCAGATGCTGCTTTCAAAGGGATTACAGGGATTGAATAAAATACTAGAAAAATAGTACTTTAATGGAAAGTAGAAAGTGGTAGATATTGAAAGAGAAGTAGAATCAGTGTTCTCTTAGAGATGTTACTTTAGCTGGAGTCCTCAAGGGGAGCTTTAAAAATGAACTGGGTCTTGAAAAGAAGTGGAATTGATAAATACCGATACAAATTGGAGGCATGCAGGGGAAATGCATCCTCAACAAGCGGACTAGCAGGTGCAAGGACTGGAGGAAGAAATCAGAGGAATAATTATGGAAAGCAGTGAGTCATAGTTTATTTCCCCAAGAATACCAGTCTCAAAAAGATAACATGCACAGGTTTCTATGGCGAAATTAGTTTTGGAAACATTGGATACTATGTCTGCCTCCTGGAAATTTGCAAACATTAGATATTAAAGACTCAGAGAAGTCTTCTAATACAAAAATATATTTAATGTTATCTATACTACCTTATTACTTATGAAACCCTCTTTATTAACAAAGTGCGTAAAATGCTATGAAACAATTTCTTGCAGGTGCCTGTTGGAAAATGGTGGTCTATAAAGGTAGGTTGAATTAAGGTGGTGGGGGAACTGAACACCAGAGTGAGGAATCTGTGGGTGTATCCGTGGAAGCTTTCTGATGTGGCTGAGCCAAGATTCAGTGTGCCCTTTAGGAGAGTTAACCTGGAGACTGCGTATGAGATGGGACGGATTGGAGCTGGGGAAGAGGTTTGAGGAGGGGCATGCAGAAATACGCATTTTTTAGCAGACTAAGCTTGAGGTCGTGTTGATCTAACCTGGAGTGGCTGTGGTAGCTAAAGGACAGGCTTGAAAGAAAAGGATCTTAAAGGAGTAGAGCCAGCAGTTCTCTGATTTCTGTTAAATGTGGCTAATACGTGAATTTTAAATTCTAAAACATGCATTTTTGTTTTTACGTTTTAACATCTCTGAAATCAAGAAGTATCTTAGCATTTAGTCACTCATTAATTAGCAGTGTCATTCATTCTTAGTGGTACATAACATTAGATTTGTTGAAATACTTTTGCTGTTGAGGATGATTTTGAGGTAAAGGAATAAATCACTTGAGAGTAACTTGGGGCTTAGCAGTTTCTGACAGTGTGATGGTTTTTACTCCTTATGTGGAAGAGAGGTGACGCTAGAAGGGGCTAGAAGGTTAATCTCCATTCATTTGGACCAAAGGAGATGCTGATTTGTTCAGAGAAAAAGAACGAGTGAACATCAGAACCAAGATTCCCGGATGACTTTTGCTGGTCTCTGTAGGTTTTTTTGACCTGTAATAAAAGGGAGGGATCCCTCTGAACTTCCATATGTCTCACTGACTGACTAGCCTGATTTTACACAGCTGTGAGTAGTGTAACTTCGAGTAAAAGGCTGCTCAGCTGAGAGATGTGGGCCTTATCCTGGATCTTCCATCTATTAACTTGACCAGAAAAGCAGCCTAAACCTCCTGTCTCAAAAGGACTTTTCAGTGGCCACTATTCTAGATTTACAGTAGATCTTAACCTCTAGCAGTCAAAATAAACATTTTTATACCACATATTATCTGCTATAGTTATCTTAAGAATAGTTTAATCTATGTTACTTTTTTAAAAAGATTCAAGTAAATTGAAATAGATGCTTACCGTTTCCCGTCTCTTCCACCTACCTACCTACCTTCCTTCCTTCCTTCCTTTTTTTTCCTTCCCTTTCTTTCCTCTTCCCTTCTCCTCTCCTCTCCTCTCCTCGACAGTGTTTCACTCTGTCTCTCAGACTGAGTGGTACAATCATAGCTCATTGCAACCTTGAGCTCCTGGGCTCAAGTGATCCTCCTGCCTCAGCCTCCTGAGTAGCTAGGACTACAGACACATGCCACCATGCCTGGCTAATTTTAAAAAAATTTGTAGATACAGGGTCTCACTATGTTGCCCAGGTTGATCTACAACTCCTGGCCTCAAGTGATCCTCCTGCTTTGGCTTCCCAAAGTGCTGGAATTAAGGCGTGAACCACGGTGCCTGGTTATACATTCTGTTCTTGTGGTTTAAGGAACTCAAGAAATATTTATTAAATAGAGAACACCAAAAAACTCCCCCAAAACAAAAACTTTCCCCAAACCAGAATTATTGATCCAACAAATTATTATAAAAAGTCATAAGGATTATTCAATATATTATTCTTAAATTGCTCTGAAATATATATTGCTTGACTGTATATACCTGCATAAACGTTATTGTCATGAAACTAATGTTCTTATTTTTTTTCCTCTTAGAAATCTGTAATGGTTCGATAGAGTATAGTCACATTATACAATGTTAAGCTTTTTCATTTTTCCATTTTCATTTGTGAGTTCTCAATGTTCTTAGCTCACGAGAAGAGTCTGAAAATAGTTTTTCTTCATTGTTAATCACAGCTGTTACATTACTTACCAATGAGCAGGTCCTGCATAAAGAAAAAGAGAAAAAAAATCACAAGTAGTTTCCTCTTTTTAAATCAGAAACCCTGAACTTCCCAAGATTTTTCAGCCAGACATACTAATTTGATTTTAGGTGCTCAGAAGAAAACAGATCCAAGTTTACTCATGAAGAGGGTTTTTAATTGCTAGAGAGAACTGAATGTGCTTTAAGATGACAATATTCTCATCTTCAGTTTGAACCACACAGATTAGGGATCAAAGAAGAGTGATTTTGAAAAGTTTAGTTTTATACCACTGACTGACCAGATTATTATGCTAGTCACTTCAACCTCTTAAACTCTCCTTTATTGTATTGCTAAACAGCAGAAATGCTCGGTTATTTATTATTTATTTTTTTTAACATCTGTGAAAGGTTAAAACCTATTTTGAGTTCTTTGGGAAAAAAGCATTCTCCCATGCTGTAACTAATGCGACCAAAAATGCATTAGTTAAGAATCTTTTGATTGTAGACAAAGATATGACTATTTGTAGAGGAAAAAGGAATATATTGGAAAGATACATGGAAATCTAGTGAAGTCCAAAGATGAAGTGAACAATAAACAACAAACCATGGAGAGGTCAGGAATGCAGTCTGACCTCTGGAACAACTATAGCTGGGAGACTGACCGCAGTACTATCTTCATCTCACTTCTCTTTTTCTCTTTGTGTGTTGGCTTTGTTTTTTCTTTTTTTAAGGTACACTCTTTTTCTCCACACGGTAGTATGGCCATTTAAAGTTTCGTAGTGATTTAGCTCTTTCACAGAAAAAGAGTTGTGTTTGTTGGGAGAAGGTGTGGGAGTAGTGGATTTTTACTTTTAGAGTGATTATAAGGTATCAAAATCAATTACACCCATGCATGTGCACAAACGCAAGAACTAAAAGATTAAATTCATTCCTTAAATAACACACTAAAAATGTATGCATGGGGAAAAATAATGCATCGTGAAAAATTAAACATAACCTTTTGACAACACACTTAGAAAATATACAGCAGAAAAAAGGGTTGTAGGCAGGGGGAACTCTCTGTAGAAGTACAAAGCAGCTCTATTGGTTTGTGGCCAGGGCTCTAAGGTGGGTGAGCCTTTGTATGTTGCTTAACAATGTGTGTTCTCTTATTTGAATGGGCCTAGCCTCATGAATCATGGATTGTTAGTTTACAAGAGTAAGGTGTTCTTATAAGCCTGCCAGAAACACTAACTAAGCCCAGACCCTTCTTATACCGGGAAGATTTTAAAAACAGAATTTTAGCTTCTCAGGTTTATTGCAGAGCTTGAAGAAATATTATTTGATGATGATAAGTCTGTCATTATAATCAACGTCTAACTCTCTGCTTTTTGTATGCCTATCTTTTGTGATTCTGGGTAACAGAACAACAGTGCTGATTAATTCTACTGTTCAGCAGTATATTTTGGGTATACTGTGTGAGGTAGGAAGTGGATCGATGATCTCTTGTGTAGTTACCGAGTCCTTCCTTCCTGAAATGGTTTTACCTCTGGAAGCATGATTACTTGTGAAGAGCAGTCTTGAATGCTTTGTAAAAAATTCTGTCCTTACCATTCAACAGCTTTTGACTCTGTCAGATGAGTATTGAAAAAAAAAAAGGGGAAAAATCCAAACAATAATCTCCTTTCTTATTTCCCTACTTTATCATATTCTCACTCTTTTGGGTGATTGACTAGTATCGTCTGCCACAAACACACCAGTGTTCTTTCTAAATATTTGTGAGACTGCTTCTGGCAACCAGCCCTGGCCCCTTCTGTTTTCATACCCTCTTTTGCTCCCACCTTTCCAAACTCATCAACCTCCAAATTATATTCTTCAACTTCATTCTTTATTGCTTTATAATTTTAATCTTTAAAATATTTTAGTAGAGTTCTTCACCCATTAATGTGCTTCAAATGCAATGAATTTTTTTATTTGTTTAAAAATGACATTAGTCAAAATAAACCTGTAAGATTTGATGAATATTGATTTTAAAGAATCTGAAAATGAATGGTTGTGTTTTGTACAAGCAAGTAGAAACTGATACAGGAAAGGTGATGCTGAAGTTCAAGAGCTGCAGGTGAACCACTGAGGTAAGCAGGTAGAGTATTTTACCTGGGCACGGAAAGTCTCTTCCAAATACCAAAATTGGATTTTATCATTTAGCTTAGAGTTGAAGATGATTATACTAAGAGTAACCATCTAATTTCTATCTTTATCTACCACTGTTTTTGTGGTGCAAATTCAAGCTACCTGTTGCAGTATTCCCTGAGTACACCCTATGACTTTCTTTCTATCCTCTGCTGTTCCGACCGTTGGCATGTCCTCCTTCAGCTTTAGTTGGCAAAATCTTTTGTGGCGTAGTTCTTCCTGACCATAAATGGCAAATGTAAAATTGAATTCCTGCTGCTCTCTAAAGACTCACATAACTTTGCATGTACTTTCTGTTGTAAATACCACAGGTTGCCTGTGCTGTCGTTATTTGTATCCATGCTCAGGCCTCTCCCGGAAGTCTGTGCTCTCTGAGGGCAACAACAAAGTCTCATTCATCAAAGCATGTTCCGTATACCTAGTGTAAGGTCTTGGATTTAGTGGGTGATAATCAAACACTTATTGATTGAAAACCAACAGTTGATTCAAAGGTCAAGAAGGAAAAAAATATATATATTTCAGGTTTTTGCTAGCAAGACATTCAGACAAAATTATATAAGTAATTCAGTTTAGAGCTTTTTGTTTATTTTTTACTTTCATTATAAATAGAAAAAGAGACCATTGCCAGAATTTCAACCTGATTGAGACAGATAATTTATATTTTTTCTTTCAAATTGATTTAGTTGAGATGACTGTTCTCTCTGTAAACTTTATAGCCGATGACAGTGTTGCCATTCCTTTTTTAGGGAGAACAGGCAGCCATATTTTAAGCCAAGTGTGGGATAGACTGAATACACGTGAACAAAGTTTGCAATTATTGTGGTATAAACTCACAATATAGTAGATCGTATACACGTTCAGTGTTATGCATGATTATTCATTTCCTAGGTACTAATTGGGCTTTAGTACTAAGTAACTGTTATGAAGGATTTCATACCTAACTAAACCAACGTCCTGAGTTTCCACAAGGGGAATGGGTTGACCTTGGGAAGTTTAGAAGCACAGTTTTTAGGTCCTTTGTTACCTTCTTTTCTGGAAGGAAGACTTTGGAGAACAGACACTCTTCTTGCCAGCTTTGCTTAATGCTTTTTTGTTGGGAACATAAAATACTCTTCAACCCCAGAATCAATCTTGCTTTGGCTCCTCAGCCCGGCTGGGACAGGCTCCCAGAGCAGCAAGTTCTTGCAAGTCTATGTCTTCAACAGGTTCTCAGATTGGTTTGGTTTCCTATGGAATTCCTACTCTCTGTCGTTTGACTTTCCACTGTTTAAAAAAGGCAGCCAGGCCAGGTGTGGTGAACCACGACTGTTATCCTAGAACTCTGGAAGGCCGAGGCCAGCCTGAACAAGAGTGAGACCTCATCTCTACTAAAAAAATAGAAAGAAATTAGCTGGACAACTAAAAATATATATAAAAAAAATTAGCCAGGCATGGTGGCACATGCCTGTAGTCCCAGCTACTTGGGAGGCTGAGGCAGAAGGATTGCTTGAGCCCAGGAGTTTAAATTGCTGTTAGCACTCTAGCCCGGGCAACAGAGTGAGACTGTGTCTCAAAAAAAAAAAAAAAAAAGGGCAGCTAAAGGTCACAGCTATTCCTTTCAGCCTCTTTCTTCCTTCCTTGGTCTGTAATAAATATGCAGATTGAGTAGACAGAGTCTTATATTTCAAATAATGGTCCCCTGCTTCCAAATGTTTTTTATAGCTCTCTGTAAAAACCAAAACACTCAGATAGTCCTTGTGCTACCGTTTATACTTTATTTGGGAGTATTGGATCCTAGATGTTTGTAGACATTTGGAGATTTCTGCATAAAGTCCTGGTAAGAATTTCCAGATGAGAAGGAGGACACAGCTATTATGTGACTGATTGCATATGTAGGGGAGTGGTCTTATGTGACATAATGAAGTGTTTTACAGAGCTAGAGGGGTTCATTACCATGACATATTTCTGAGAAGGGACAGGATCCAAAATAGGGATGGGAAAAGAGAACGGTGTAGGCAAGAAGGTGGTTTGATAAAAAGTCAGAGACACCCTAAGTAACATTTAAAATGTGGCAGAGGTGTGATTTGTTCAAGTCAGTTTCCCCTGGATACTTCTTTTGGTAGTGTTCCAGTGCAGAGAAGTAGGCTCAGGACATGGATATAGGACATATGTTTGTGCTGCATGCTTCAGGATATGCAGAACAAGAAGTTGTTTTTTTTTTTTTTGAGAGGTGGGGTCTCACTTTGTTGCCCAGGCTAATCATGAACTTTTGGGCTCAAGCAGTCTTCCCACCTTGGCCTCCCAAACTGCTGGGATTATAGGTGTGAATCACTGCACCCAGCCCCAGAATAAGTTTTTAATGCAGACTGTGGTTTCTGATTCAAACCACATTTTTCCTGGAGGAAACATTTTATTTGGAATTTTGAGGAAGGGGAGAAAGTGAAGAACTACGATTATGTTATGAAAATTGCACCTAAGGATTTTAAGTGGTCATAATTCCATAATAAATGGAATTCATAAAATCAAGTAATGATAAAAATACGTTCCAATTATTTTTTGACAAGATACAGAGTCTTACAGAATGTTTACATCCATCTTTGCATTAAAAAAATTTTTTCACTAAAAAACAAATTCACTTGTACCAAGGCATCGTTACTCTCCCTTCCATTTCTCTGTGTATGGATGGGAAGTAATGTGGTACATTACACCAGACTGCGAAGAGTGGGCGAGGAACACACACAAAGCAGCTGTTGAGAATGTCTCTGGGAATTAGAGATGAAAACGGCCATGTTCCTTTTCCTTTTCATACCAGGTAAGTTAGATTTACTGTGGAATCCTGCTTGTTCCTTAGGGAGTAAAGGTGAATCCTGAGTTTGTGGCAACATTATTGCACACAAAAAAATTAAGAGGGACGAAGTGACAAAAATACTATCAAGATCAAAGAAATTTCCTTGTTATTAAGCAAATCAAGATGGAAGGCTCAGCTTTATTGCCTAATTATTAAATGTTTGTTAGTGAAGTCAGAATGATTTATAATAGTGATAGACCCAGAAACACCTTTAATGATATGCCAACAAATTAGTTTTCTTGTATTAAAGTGATCAGTACCTAGCATTAGTAAATGACTCCCGTGCTTTCCATTATAACATTATTGCTTTTGAATTTGCATTATTAACCATTATTTTTTTCTATGCATAAATAGTGTATAAACTTCTCTTTGGGGGTGCTGATGTTTATGGCTTGACTGTGTTATCCCTAGAGCAATTTCGAAATTATAGTTAACTCTCTGTTCCCATGTATGACCTTCATAAGGGCTCATCTTGTTCTGGTATTTTAACACCTAGGCTCTCTTACCTCTCATGCATACCATGTCTCTTTAATTCTTGACTGCTTGTTAAATCTAACTAGATTATGTTTTCGACATGTAAACATTAGCCCAAGAAAAAAATGAAATTATTTTTCCATTGCAGGTTATGAGTGCTACACTGAGTTAAAAAAGGAAAATATGAATTTTAGATAAAATTTTCTACTTTACAGGATAAATGTGTATAATGAAATATTTGTCAGTAAATAGCAACTTAATATTGTGAACATTCTCTTTTGACTTAAAAAGTTTTTTTTCCCCCCGCTAGTTTGGAGCAAATATATAACATCTTTATTTTAAGATAAAAGAATTCATGGTTAAGAATTTTGAAAATTCAAAGAAAGTTAGAATCTTATTAGTCCGAAGAAAATACTGCTAAAACATTTTTTGTCTATTCTTTGAGTCTTCTTGTATGTATGTGTGTATGCATGCTATGTGTGTTTTTTGCATGTTCATACATTCTCTTCTAATTTTAGTTCTCAAGGAAAGACAACATATTGAATACATAATCTGCTTTTAATTTAAAAATTCCTATAAATTTATAGATTTATACTGTTTTTCCCAATGTCTTGAAAAGATGAGAACATCTATGCACCAACAGATTTGGTTTTAAACCTTGGTTAGCTCACAGCTTTACCAGCTCTCATGGAGACTATAGTGATCACTTCTTCAAATTTGTCTTTCTCTCTGTGTGTGGCTCCCACAATCCAACCTTTGCCCTACTACTAATGTGATCTTTTTGAAACACAAATCTCACTGGTGTCCCTAACCTATAAGGTAAGTCCAGGATACTCAGCCTGGCATGAAAGCCAGTTGTTACTGAGTGTTGTTTACTGCTCCAGCTCTTGTTTGAGCACTCCCCTCTTAAACTTGATACTGCCCACAAACAAAGTTAATGCTGCTTCAGTCATACTGCTTCTGTACATTCTGTTTTCTTTGGTGGTCTTCATTCTTCTTTCAAAACTTAGCTCACATGTTGGATCTTCTGTGACGATCCATCCAAATATAGTGTTTATTAATCATTGCCCTGTTACTGCCTCTACACATGGTATATATTTCTCATATATTAATTATTTACTTAATATTTCTCTAGTCTTGTTTAGGACAGCCACTTTTTCATCTTTGTATTTCCCAAATCTAGTGTAGTATTGGTACATCAGTAAATGTTTATTGGATTTTTTACAGTTAACTAGATTCAGTGAACTCTGATGTCACCTACAAATATATTATCAGCCCCAAACATTTAATCCCAACCATTTCAAATTCAGCATAACCAAGTTTTTTTTTTTTTTTTTTTTTTAAAGCATGTTAACAAAAGACCAGGAGATCTGGGAAGGAAAAAGGGAGTGTTTTGTTTTCTATAAAATAACTATCTGCAGTTCGGTAGGCACAGCCTTCAAGAACAAGTGAAAGTGTGTCCTCCAAAGAAAAACGAGAGGATCTTACTCAAATAGGGAAAGTTCTCCGTCCTGTGCCCACTCAGATCCATTTATTCAATCAGTCGATTCAGACTTGTTCAGTTCTGATTGGTGGAAATAGTTGATCCCTGATTGTGTGGTTTCCAAGCCCCAAACCAGAAGTCTCTGTCAGGTGTTTCTTTCAAAAGCCAGTGGGGTGGGGGGACTCTAGCTGCAGTTTAGCTCAGCACCAGCAACATAAACTCGTTTGGCTTGACTGCAGAAAGAGGAGTCCCGTGACACTTTTCCATCCTTCTGAGAACACAGAGTCTGTTACAGCTCCTTCACCCAGCCTGGGCCACTGGGTTCTGTTTTAATTTTGAGCACCCCAGTTAGCCAGGGGGAGTCCATTTTTTCTGTTGGCTGGGGGCACACTTTAAGAATCATATATATAAGAATGGAAGTTTTCATCTTATATTTTCAGTTATTTTGAGTAGTTATTTATTTAAGCCTTACTATGTTTCCTGTACCCTGCTGGATTCAAACAGGATACCGTGATTGAGTGAATAAACTTCAAGAATCTTTTATGGAGAAGGATTTAATGTTACTGTCATCATAACATTTGTTGGATTAGGGTTTGTTTATCTTGCCATTATCTTCAACAAGGCTCATCTGCTGCCTCTTGGGTTCAGGTGCTGCTCCTTTGCTCTAGCTTGTTCTCAGAAGACAAGACTTGATCAATGGATGTCATCCCCAAGAGTCATCTCTGCCAAGGTGCTTTGTGGGAGCTATTTGTGAGAATAATGTTTTTCTTCTTCACGTATGTCTCAAATGGCACATTTTTCACCAATGAAATATGAATACAGTTCTTTTGTGTTTATTCAAATAGTAGTTAACTGTTATTTATTTAAAGGAGAAGCTTTCTTAATAGTGGCAATTGTTTTGTGACCTTGGACTTTACGCATAAGTTTGGTTTTTGTATGATGCCTCATCCAGTCTTTTTTCAAGAATAAAAACGAAAATTCTGGAGAGAAACCTCATTTTCTTTTAATTTTCACATAGAAGCCTTTTCATTGAAGAGTTCTGAGGTGTTGGGAGGAGGTTTGGAAGGTGACCTGCAGGGAACAGCTCTTTCACTGTCTGTGTTTTCTGCCAGATTCTGCCAAACCTATGCAAATGACCATAAATTAAAGAAATTTTATCAAAGAAAAACCAAAATTGTCTGATTTAGTAACACTTGCCTAATCTTCACTGTGTGCTTATGAATAGTCCCTGCCATTTTCTCATTCTGCTATATGTCATCAGGACTCCAGGTGCTTTTATTTCTCAGGTAGATTAAAAAGTACACAAGCTTTGGAATCAGATACAAATTTCAATCCAGGAATTTAATAGCTATGTGACCTTGGCCAAATCAATGAACTGCACTGCATCTCAGTTTTCTGAGCTGTAAAATGAGAACATTTTTACTGACCTTCTTTGTAAATACTAAATGAAATTACTTATTTATATTAAATGAAATTTAAAGTTTCATATTAAGTAAAAAATATGAAACTAAAAATATGAAATTAATATTTGAAAATATTAAATATAAAATGAAATGTTTGTAAATATTAAATGAAAGTACCACCTGTAGTGTCTGATGCATAATATGTGATTTAATAAAACCACTTAGGTTATTTTCTTTTTTAAAAAATTAATCCCTTCTCATCAGCAGGAAATAGAAGACAAAAAATTTAATCCTTTCTTAAAGTGTTTGATTTTTCATATTTTATACAGCACATTTTATAAAGCTTAGAAATGGCTTTATTACATTAGATCAATTGGACAGAGCAATAAAAGAACAAATCTCTTACAGGCGATGAGATTTCAAAAATAATTAGTGGCAAGACGACTCAACTTCTCACCTATTTGATTCACTTTTTAAAAAATTAGGTCAATGACATAGAAATATCTACTATCTTTAAAAATTTTTCCACTCTGAGGAAATTTCGCTTTTACACTCTAGCAAAATAATATTAAAAAATTAAATTGGCTAACAGAGACAAGGCGAATAATAAAAATTGCAGGGTGGTGTGCAATAGGGAAAGAAGCATTGCTACACCAGGAAAAAGGGGTCCTGGGATGGAGTCTTTCCTCATTTACTATGAGTCTGGAAAAGTCAGTTACCCTTAGAGAGTCCTGGGTATGAAAGGAGGCTGTGCTACTTTTTCTATCTGGAGATAGGGAGCTGATTCAGGTAAAATCTTGATATCCTTTCTAGTTCTGCACTTTAATACAAGGAGTTGGAGAAAATGTGGCCTTTTTCTATAAGTATCTATTTAATTTTACAAAAATATTTGGTATGAATAGGCTTCTGCCTTAGCATATGGGGAGTACCATAGGGAATTTGCTACCCTATTCAGTCTTTTTTAAAGGCCGAATGGACCCACTTTTATTTTTCTCCCAGTTGTGAGCCATGAGACATGAGACTCCCGATACTATAGTTTTTGTTTTATTTTAGTGACTTACTTTTGTTAATAGTCTTTTATTTTTTTGGATTAGGGTTATTCGGGTCAATTAAATGGGATAGAAAGAGAAAAATTAAGAAATAGACATCAGTTTGAGTAAGAAAAGTCTACAAAAATAAAGTTTTGTTTTGAAAAGTTGGGTCAGTATAGGATGGTAATCCTCGTAAAGTGATCATTATAGGTAAGTAAGCTTCACATTTATGCACCTCTGAACCTACTACTTAACTGGATTAGATTGTGTTGACCTGTGCTTAAATGATCCTTAAAGTCATTTCCACTTCTGATGTCTAATGGTTATATTAGATTCAATAGGGCGTAGCCTTTGGGAAGATCTAATTTCTAAAAAGTGCGGTGCCATTCCATCTGAATAGTCAAGTGATTTCAAAGACATTGTGGAGGAATGCCATTGATACCACAGAGGTCCTGCCCTTTCTTGAGATGAAGGATGTGAAAAATATCCAAGCAGATGCAGAGAGGCCATTTGTCCCGAGACTCTAGAGGACATTTCTATACTGGGTGGAGAATTGTCCTCAGCAGGCTTAAGAATCTTTTGCAACTCCTCAAATTTAAATTGTTTTTGCCCTTTAAATGAGTATTTAGAATAAGAGGAGCCTTGCATTTTCCTAGAAAACTAGGATGGACTTTTGAAGAAAGAAACAAGTGAATGTTCTTTTATGCAGTGGTAGGTAGTGCAGCACTCTGTGCAGGTAGGCACTTGACAGAGAACTCTTGATACTTTGTTTTTCTTCCTTTGTGGGTTTGTTTTGAACTCTGCCGGTCAAGTTAGAATACCATTCCCTTGCCCTGCTTTAGGAATATGTAGGTGGGCTTAAATACAGTTCCATTCTCAAATAGCTGGTTCTAGTAAATTAAATGCCCGTTACTATTGAGGAAATATATGGGTTGTAGATGCTGAAGTAAACTGGGTTAAAAATATTTATTACAGAAAAGAGATGCTAACTGAAAGAGGCACACATTCTTGTTCTCCCAACAATTTCTCACTTGTAAATGGTATCTCCAAAAGGTTGTCCAGATTCCTATTGTGGGCATGCAGAAGAGACAGCTGAGTCACAGCTGCTAAAATGAGACCATGCCTCCCTCCCCTTCTTCAAGGGAAGAAACAAGGATAAAGGAGGGAAAGAGAAGTAGTGCCAATAGCTTACTTAAAATTTACTGGCTTGGAAGTCTATGAGATTCCTGGGCCAAGAGGAAGCCATTACTCTCCTATGTGGGAATGTTTGCAGCATGAAAACCACCTTTCCTAAGAGAACTTTTGTAATTGGCCGTAGTTTGTGCAAGAGTGTATCTTCTTTCCGCAGAGATCTTCCCTATATTTATAGGAATGCCAGTGCTCTCTGTCCTGTTATTTGAGGCTGCTGTTTAGTCTATGTTTTTGACTTGCTAATACCTGGCCTGTTTTTTGGCTTTCTTCTGAAGTTCGATGTTACTCTTCCCTTTCAAGTCCATATTTCCATCCATTTGAACAGTTTGGAAATGCCAGCTTTGCTTCGATTTGGACCCTGGCTTAGTGCCTTACTAGCAATGTGACCTTAAATAATTCTCTCTACCTTAGTTTCTTCATCAATAAAATGGGAATGATAATAGCATCCATCTTTTTAGGTTGTTGTGGGGATTAAATGAATTACTTCATATGAAGTGCTTAGAGCAGAGCCTGGCATGTTGTGGCCACTCTGTCATCCTTGTCTGCTGTTAGTACTATTGCTGCTGTTCCTTCTGGTGGCGTTTCCATCTCTACTACAGAGATGTCTGTTGCTCCTTCCCGCATGTTTACAGTTTCTGTCACTACTCTGATCATGTGCCTAAAGAATATCCTCTACTGATGTAGCATCAAAGATGGCTGGAGAGAGATATTAAACTACCAATGAATACTCCAGCTCATAGGAACAGCACTAATAAATTAACATCTGCTCAGTATTATCATTTTTAATATTGTTTTAGAAGTTCTTATGGATGTAAATAATTAAACACATGTACACACAAAGGAGAACAAACTTAGCATTATTTAGACATTATGAATTTATACTTAGAGGTCCCGGTAGCATTAACTGTAAAATTATTAGATTTTAGATCATTAGCAAAATGATTAGATACTGTAGATTTTTGAAAAGAGATAGCTTTTCTAAGTAGCATAAAATAAACAACAAGACAATGTAATGTGATAAAGACTAGAAAGAAATGCAAACTGAAATATTAGCACTTATTACCTCTGGTTGGTGGGGATATACATTATCCTTTAAATTAAAAAAAACCCTATTGTTTATTTAGTACTTACTACATGCTATGAACTATGTTAAATATTTTTGGTATTTTAAAAATAACTCTTAGCTTTACACTTCATTTATATTCTGACCAAATATTTCATTAATCCCCTTTGAGATCCATAAAGCCTTTCTAAGTTTTATTTGTGAATTTGAATGCATCTAAAGGTTGTAATTGAAAAAACTGCATCCTACTTGGCACATATTATAATTTGCTGCCACTTATATCTGCTTGAAGCTGTCAATATGTGGAGAATAGATTTGATCATAGGACTCAGGTAAAACTGCTCTTAATTTGGGAGTGAAGACTTTTAAAAGCCCTGCCTCCTTTCTCTGTGGGAAAACAAACATTTATATTTTCTGTGACTATATTTTCTGTGAAAAATGTATACAATAATGTTGACTAGTTTAGATCTAACTTGTCTAAAAAAGTAACACTGAAATGTAGAAATTAGAAAATGTGCAATATGCTTGACACTCTGGAGCCTCGGAGAGCTTTACATTGTGTCTGAAATTTTTAAGACACAGAGTCTGTTTATTTTCTTTTCTTTGGAGGCTGTGGTCGTGATTGTGGTTGTAAATTTAAGGCTGTGAAGGAAGTTTTACCACTGAAAGCCCAGCCCCAACCAGGCTGGTGACCGGGCAGGAAGTCGGCTCTCTTGCCCTCAGTTACTTACCCTTCCGCTCTCTCCCCTGCTACTTCTAGACCAGTGTTTTATATTTAAACTTTTACCATTTGACTCACACCATTCTCACTTCACCCTTGGAGGTGTAATTAATGCCACTGAGTCAGATTCAGTAGCCTTTCACTCACTGTGCTTTTAAGGTCGTTAGGGAAATCACAGACACCCCAGTTTCGGACTGCATGTTGCGGAGGCCTAGCGTGAGCCCACGTGGCAAGTCACTTTCATTGATTTTTAATGTCGTGGTGGAAATGCTATTTCTTGAAAATGTGACCATGTTATTGCCAATAGCTCTACAGCAAAAAGAAGTCTTTTTGTCCATTTTACAAGATGTTCAGAATATATGAAAAGCAAATCTTCATACGAAACATACCCAGTCCGTTTTATGGATTACTAAGGGGGGTTGTGACCTGCAGAATCCTATAAATGGATGGTTCTCATCTTGGGGAGATATTTACTCGTAGACACCATCACAGCATGGAGATGGATCCTCACCTCACACATTTCCTTCTAGACGTAGCCGTCCTCCACGGGGCGGAGGTTAAGTTGTTGAACAAGAATCTGAATGCTTCTTTCTTACTTGCCTTCCGTGCTTTTGCAGGCAGTTCTTACAGTGATGTACCTTCATACCATTCACGGTTATCCTGAGCATCCTGCCAGTTATTCCCGGATCATGGCTTTGCCGCGTAGATGAAGCAGTTGACAGACTCCACTCTCCAGTCCACGTAGGCCCCGTCTCAGGTCTCTGTCCCCCACTCTCCACGTCCACGCACCCTTCAAGCTTAGTCCTCAGCGCGTTCTTTCCCCTCCCTGCCTAGAGTTAGAGTCTCTTCCGTTCCTTCCCAAGAGATGCTGTCATTCTTCTGTATCTCTGTCATCTATTTTCTGTAATCCCAAAACTCTTTTTCTGTTACTACCCACTCTGTAGAGCATTTTATAAAAGAATCTTAGTGAAATACAGTTACTGAAATACCAGCTAATTATCACAATTTTTATGCCTTACTATCTCCAGCCCTACTTCCTCCACACATCATCTTGATCTAAGTAAAACCTATGGTAACGCCCAAATTGTAGACTAAAATTAATCACAATACTAAGAGTTGAGAGGTTAGGAAGGGCCTTGATATTGGAAGATATTTTCATACTTCCCCTCATACATTTCACATGTTGATTTTGCTGGTTGATTGCGTTATATTCCATTAACTGAAAATGCTATTTCTAGGAATATATTTTGTTTTACTAATATGAGATTACTAGTAAAAGCATTGAATTAGATAATGTTTTGAGTAATCATAGCTAGGTAGTCACAATCATGATCCAAGCATTTCATATGGAAATATGTATATGTCTGCATTCTTTGACAAAGGTATAAATCCATTCTTTGCAGATAAAGCAGCATTGGAAATACTTTTGGCATGTCTACCTCTATTATGCCTTGATCTGTTTTGCATTCTAAATGTATCTTCAGATAAGGCCTGCAGTTACTGAAATGAGAGGTGAAAAGGAGGTAAGTTATGTTATTAGATGTCAGGAGAATACTAGGAAGTTATACTTATAGCCATTGTTTTATATAATTTTATTTTTGGTTGAATTAAAATACTATTGGTGTAATCAATCTTATCTTGAATCATTTATCATAAAATGTTACTTTTCATAAGTAGTTCCCCTGTGCGTGTTTTCTCAATTTGCTGAATAGCTAGCTAAAACAATTGGTGGCTAGGGAGGTATACTTTTATGTCACCGATCTCCTGTGACACTTTCCTCTCTCAGAACATTCGTGCACTTGATTCAACATTTCTTTACCTCTGTAATATCTTTGAATCTTTCTATTCCCTTGGCATTTTGCCAAATAATTGCTAGATGCTATGTTATTTCTTAAAATATGTTTTGTCTTCATCAGTTGATAATGTCGAATATTTAGGTCCCCGCTAGTTAACTCTTATAATACCTTAGTGTTATCCATTAGTCCAAAGTTTAAGGGTATATTTGCAAGTCATTTTGCTGTCAGTGCCCTGTAAACTTGAAATTTTTTCTGGTGTCTTTGGTTGTCATTGAAAAGACCCATATGTATTTTGTTTTTGTTCCTTGGAGGGTTTGCCACCCTAGGTTGTATTTGCAGGACTTGGGACTGCACATATACCAACATATATGTAGGGTAGATTTTTAGAAGTGAAAATGCTAGATTAAAGGGCAAGTGCATTAAAAACTTTGGTAAATAAACCAAAATTGCCCTCAAAAAGAGAAAGTGCCAGTTGCTCTTCTGTGTTACCCCCTCTCTGGTCAACACTACATATTATCAATTCTTTGTTTTGTTTCTCAAATGATATGGACAAACCCCTCATTTTTGCTGCAATTTGCCCTTACTTGAATAGCGAGGATGAGAGACTTTTCTTAAATTTATTGGTACGTTAATTAGGGGCAATCTATTTTTATGAATTATTTGCTGGGATGTCCTTGTCAGCAACACATTGTAATAATGTATTTTATTTTATCTATTTTTAGAGAGTTGAAAATTTCAAAATATGAGCTATGGCTTGAGGTGAGACACTGCACAGGAGATACCAGACTTCAAATGCTACCTTCATACTGTTACTGCCTTTAATCTATTATTCAAATCTTATTTGCCAGCTTCTCTCTCCCTATATTTGAAATTAAAAAAAAAAAAAACCTGTGTTTTTATGTTTCATTCTGAAGAAATGTGTTTGCATTTTTTCAGTAAATCTTATAATTTGATAGATTTACATTTGGTCATTAAGTTTTAGAGCAAGAGCTGGAGGGAAAATTAAAAGTGAGAATGTGAATAAATGAGTTACATTGCTTCAACCAATCATCCAAATTTGATGAGACTAGGATATTTGAAGTCTGTAGATATTTTCATACCTACTATTCTTAGGAACTATGTATGCCTAATATGCTGGAGTTTGCAGCATAAGAAAGTTAACTTCTTATTTCTATTAAATTATTCTTCTAGTCCAGATCTCTTTTCTGCACTGATTTATTTTTTGTACTTTTGAGTTTCCTATGAAATCCTAATATGGGTAGAGTCAGCATCTTTAAAATATTTTTATTGTGTCGGAATAGTTGAATTGTGGTAGTTTACACTTTAGGAATTGCTACTGGAGAGTATAGTCAGTGGTGGCACTCTTTCCTGACACTTACCTGAATTTATTATCACATAGCTGCTTTATCTTTTCACAAAGGGCTAGGAGTGATAGGGTACTGTTGTAAGCTCATCTTCCCTTTTCTAATCCTCCAAATTACTGATCATTTTAAATTTAAAATTTCATATATATATATATATATATATATAAAACAATAATATCACCTACACATTTTCCTAACTAAAATCCTACCTAATGATGACTTAAATGTACATAGCACTTAACTTCTAATATCATAGGATATTGTGGACAATTCAAATTAATTGGCAAAGCATTTCTAAGTAGTAGTTGGAAGTATAGATGGGAAAGTGAAGCCAAATTGTTTCTTTGTTAAAGAAATGAAAAAATGAAGACACAGATAGACCAGAACCTTGGTGAGGCCCAGTGTGAAACTTTATTCACCATTCTTCCACTTAAAAGTCTTCCCATTAGGTTAGAATGGCCATTAACTTACATATCACTGAATAGCAGTGCTTTTTGCTGCTTGAGAAATCTTTATGTGGAAATTCACTAACTCCCTTCTTTCCTCCCTTCCTCTCTCCTCCCTCCTTCTCTTTCTTTGTCTTTCTTTCTTTCAGATGTGTCTCACTCTGTCACCCAGGCTGGAATGCAGTGGCATAGTCATAGTTCACTGTAGCCTGGAAATTCTGGGCTCAAGTGATCCTCCCCACTCAGCCTCCTGAATAGCTAGGACTATAGGTGCCATCACTGTGCCTGGCTAATTTATTTTTATTTTTTTAGAGATAGGGTTTCACTATGTTGCCCGGGCTAGTGTCTTAACTCCTGGCCTCAGGAGATCATCCAGCCTCAGCCTCTCCAGTAGCTGGGATTGTAGATCAACGTTAACATAACTATTTGCTTGTATTTGTGTGAGTGGTTTGTTTACTGTGGATTTCACAGAAGGTCAAACTCTGACATTAAATGATTCTTAGAATGAGAAGAACTGGTTAATACATCCAGCAGCAGTAACTACTAGTTCAGATGAAGATGATATTCAGTTTTCTTATTCTACCTAAAGAAAATGGCGAAAGAACCATAATTTACTAATCAGAATGTATTTTAAGAACTTTGAAAAACCCGAGCGTTGGCCTATAAACCTTGTCTACATCAAGCAAGTATAGAAATATTCTGAGAGGAAAGGGATTTCATATTAGTGAGAACTATAGAAAAAGTTTTTTTCTATATTTTCAAGAGCATTTTAATTACCTACCTAAGTTAGTTGGTTATCTGTTTGAAGTGTACCTCAAAGTCTTACAAAACTGAATTGTTGATCTCCTTAAAATGTAATTGAGTATATTTAAATTTGCTTTGCCAATCTGATATAAAACTTTAAATTCAAAGCCTCAGTGCAGGTTTTTGCCCTTCCTCTAGGAGGTTGGGTCATGGAAATCTGTTTTACGTGGCTTCAGCCTTTCACAGAACTCCTTTCATAAATGAAAATGATATATCACCCAGCATGCTTGAGCTGAGTCAGGAGCAACTGCTGAAATAGGCCTGAATGTGTCCGATATGGGTGAAGTGGAGCCCACCAGTAATCAGTAATCCTTCCATGAGAAACAAAACAAAACCAAAGAAATGTTTAAGTGTGAGCCTGGGTGGTTTCCAGTTTCACCGAAATGTAAATATGGCTTCAGTTGGGAATTTTATTTTTCACTACATTTACTCTCTATTACTTTGTTCGATGGGTTTCTCTAGATTGTGTATCTAACACTAAGCGGAAAAGATTTTACTGGAATAGTCAAAAGGACAAAAAAAAAATAGGAAAAGAAACTTGGGTAAATGTTATCACTAATGATCTTTGGGAAAACACCTAGTTTCTTATTCTACAGTGAATGTGAGGGCTGCTGCAAAAATTGTCAGAACAAAATTGCTTTTAATTAATTTTAATGGTTTTAGAGATAGAAAAGTCACTGTTTATATGTTTTGGGGGAAATGAGATGCAAACTGAAGGTTGCCAAACAAAGGTTGTTATGATCGTACGAATTTTCAGCCTATGTCACCCTCCTTAAATAAAGTTATTTGCAGAAATAACTAGTCAATCAACTAGACTTTTATAGCTTTGTCCAATAAAGATCCTCTCCTGTCTGTGGCATCAAGGGTGCCTGAGAGATTTTGCCATTATGATGTGGTTCAAAGTTTGCTACATTTTTATCCTCAGAGTTTGCTGCACCAACCACCATGCTATCTCATGGGTGGGCTGGGGAATTCGCTCTCTGTTGGGTAATACTTGAGGCTGTGCTCATTAGAGGGAGCTGTACTGGATGATTCTGAAAATATCTAATCCTGCCTCATTTTGAGGAGCTGTTTAATGTAGTGGTTAAGAGTAAAGAACCCATAGTGCCTAGGTTAAGATCCGAGCTCTGATACTTTCTTGCTCTGTGACTCTAGGCAAATTTTATTTTTTTCACGATGAGGTACTTTTCACTAACATGTTCCTTTTACATTTTAATAAACCTCTTTTCATCTGTGAAATCATTTCTATGGCTCTTTGGCATGTAATCATCCATTAGCTCCATAATGAGGTTGGATGAAGTCACATACATACTGTAAAGGCTGCTTGGGTCTCAGAGGCTTTTTTTTGCATTCCAACTAATTTCTGAGACCTGAAAATAAGGTAAAGAGATTTGGATTGCTCACAGTTGTCTTTTGGGTCCCCTCCTACAGTGGATACGTGGTCACATGTATTTAGGAAAAAAAAAAGGATTGCTGACCTTTTTTCTGTGAATATCTGCTTCCCTGAGTCTCACAACTGCTCTTCATTTTATTTCACTTATGGAAAGAGCGCTGAACTAGTGAATAGTAGAGATAATTTGCACTCATTTATGCATGTATCTTCTGGGTCATGGTGTGAAATATATTTCCCTTTGTGGTCTTATAAGTTTGAAGCCTTTGGACTAGAGGACTTTGAAAGCATCTTTAGCGCCCCCTTTTTCTAATCTCTCTTTCTGACTTATACGGCTTTCCAGCCAGACAACTGATTTGGTTTCAGACGTAGTGCTAACATTCAGATTCCATTTCTAGTTCAGTTTCCTGGCTGTGACGCACCACTGCTTGTCTTTATATATGGAAAAGAAAATGGAGCAATATGGAGGTGATGCAGAAATCAAAGACCCTTTGTTGTAAGCTTTTAACCAGACTACGGTCCACTTATAGTTTTAAAGAACAATGAAGATCAAAGTGATCTAAACCTGGGATTAGTGAACTATGGCCCACAGGCCATATCCAGCCTGCAACCTGTTTTGTAAATAAAGTTATATTCAAACATAGCCATGCCCATTTGTTAGATGTTCTCTCTGGCTGCTTTCTTGTTACAATGACTAGAGTTGTGTAGTTGTAACAGAAATGGTGTAGTGTCAGTTTCTTAAAATTCCTTAACGCTTATTAATTGAGGTATAGGAGATTTTAATATTGCTTCTCTGCTAAGATGGAGGGGAGTGAAACTGGACTTACCATTCCATTGTAGTTGATCCAGTCTTATTGAAGGATGATTATTTAGTTGGAGCATAGCAGTTACTTTGAATCATAGAGAAGTCTTCCAGTTAAATAATCTTGGATTATATAGATTAAACATATATTCTTGGCTAGAGATGGAGTGCTAAGGCTGATCAATTAGATAATTAATTGATGTATTTGAAATGAGTTCTTCTCTCATCATTAAGAGTTTTTTCTACCTGTCAACAAATGCTGAGTCTAGATTTCCACAAATGTATCTCAGGTTTCTTTTCCTTTATGAAGGAGCTAGACTCAAAAAATATTTTCACATATTAATTAACTACACTCAGGGCAAAGGATGTTTTTCTGGATCTGAAGTGATTATCTTTTAAAGAACTCTCATTCATAAATTTTCTTAGTTTTGTTCCAGTAGATCCTGTTTGATATTGATCCAGAGCAATACATTTTGACCACGACTCATACTTAAATGTCCTAAAGGCATTCGTTCTTTGTATCTACTTGGGATTTTTTTTCCTGTTTTAATTTCAGTACTTAAATTGGAAAAAAAGGTTGCTTGTCCTTAGAGTAGTTGTAAACTACCTCAGTGTTGATCATGGTATGTCAGTTTTTATTTGGTACCTTCAATATTCACAGAATTATAGGGTTAAAAGGGGGGGGCCCACTATTAAGATATTCCAGTATATTTCAGAGGAAATATGGACTTTATTTAAAAGCATCAATTTCTAGACGTTTTCCAATAAGGTGTTTTTCTAGGTATAGACTATATTTACTTAGATTGTAAATGGAATCACATTTAAGATATTCAGTAATAAGTTCATTTTTTTATTCTTTTGAATTTTTTGTGAAACCTATGGGCTTCTTTGTAATGAGTTTTGGTGATTATACCAGTTAATTTATATTATGGTTTCTATATAGCGTAGATAAAGATGACCTATTCAAAGTTAGTTTAACTTGGTATTGCATGTATCCTAATGTGACATGTATTAATTTTTCTCTGTGTTCCAAATGAAAGAAAGATCATTTCAAAGTTGATGATCACTTACAGGAGCAAATTTATATATCACAGCTTAATTCACAAGGGGAGAAGGTTAATTTGTCCATTTTGAGGGTCATCAAACAACTGTGTGAAGGATATCGCATTTGCCAGCATATATATATATTTTGCCCAGGACTTTCCTCTTACTTTTAAAAACCCTGTGTATTCTAAAATGATTTAAGAAAATGGTCTGTATCTTAAGCTAAATGAAACTTGTTCTTTATAAACACTAAAGAACCATGAAAGAGAATTCTATTTGTTTCTTGCCGTTGAACTCAAACAATTAAGAATATATAAGTGCCTTGGAGGAGAGAATGTGGGAGATCCTAGGCCAATATCTTTTTTAAAAAGTCCTTCGTAAACGTTCAGAGGTATCCAGTGCTCTACTGACATTTTATTTTTCTTCATTTCAACTGCGTCTAAATTAAGCTGACTCCAGGTTTTATTGAAAAGTTTGACATCAGAAAGAATTTTAGTATTCATTTTGTTCATGACTCTAAAGAAAGGGTCTCTATTTCCATTTTCTCTCACAGAGCGACCACCCCTCTGTTTAAATAAGCACGCAAGCACTGCTTATTTAAATGCTAATCTCTAAATGCTGCATGTTTAGGCAATAGATTGTTTTGGGGCTTGGGATACTTTCTTCTCTTTCCTTTTTTTTTGGTGTGTGTGTGGCTAATATTATGTAAGACTAGATTTTTCAGTCAGCATCTTGGGAATGGAAAGAAATTCTGGCAAGTCCAGATGAGCTTGATTTTTATTTTTAGTGAACAGGTTGCAAAGTCCCATAAGTGGCTTGCCATAGTGGAAGCAGACCATGGTGGTGATAGATCTGTGCCTTCGCTGATTGATTAGTGTGGAGGAATTAGCAATCTGTGAAATGCTCTTCAGAAGTAATTCTCCTCTAGGGGTCAAGGAACTGTGGCCATCATCTCTCTGGCATGATTTGCAGCTACTCATTGTAACCTTGTCACCAGTAGCAAATACAACTGAAAATGGAAGATGTTTCCTCACTCAGTTTTCTTCCCCTCTGCCTGACTAAATTTCAGTAGTGCCGCCTTCTGTTTTGCCATCCAGCTCAGTGAAATTTTAAATCTATGAGCTATGTTTTAACTTATGACATAGAAACTTGCTATGACGTTTCTCTTTTAATAAATTTTAATGCTATACATAACGATGTCTTGTAGTCAAGAGCATGTGTATAGAGGACTATGTATCATAGCAGACTCAGTCGGAATTGTGTATGATGGAGTTAGCTCAGGATATATTATGTACTCTCTTTTGTAACGTTGAACCAAATTATTTACCTCCATTACACCCCCCACCCCGCTCCATCCTCTTTAAACTACATGGCTGCCATTATTACCATTATTTTTTAACGTGTCTTGAATTGTGTCATAGTCCTGTATAAAAGTCTTTTAATGGTTTCAATACAACTGTAGGACAAACTCTAGATTCCTTTTCATGACATTTAAAATCTTTTATATTTAGTTTTGTTTCTGCCTAGTTCCCTACATACTCTGCATGCTTATTATACAGAATTATTTGAGATTCCTCAACATACCATGTTCTTTCAGACTTGGCTTTTCCCCTAATTTCAATCCCATTTTCATTTTGGCTTTTTTCTGTTTGGCACATCCTTCTTCATCTTCACTAGGAATAACTCAGTGAAGCTTTCCCTAACCCACCCTCGTGCAGGTAGTGAATTCTTTTGTGTTCTTTGAAACTTGGATCATACTATTATTATCCCACATAACATGCTGTATGTATATGTACATACATATATATTTACACACACACCCCCCATAGTCTGTCTCATTTATCAGTCCAGGATTATTTTTTTTAATATTTCCTATCATCTACTCCAGTACACACTGTGTTAGTCCTTAACCTCAAAATACAAAATTCTTTAAAAAATGATTTGTAAAAGATTTATTGATATGCTATATATTACACCTCTTGAATTAGAACTTATTGTAAATTATAAATTAAAAATTCTTAAAGAAATTTCCTATCACTCAAGTCAAATAGACCAATGATGATTTTCAAGACTCTTGACACATTTCTGATACGGCAGTGATGCGCAACAAATAGCAGGGGTTGACCCACTTACTTTGTACAGCCACTCCTAGTTGTTATTACTAATCAGTGGCTAAAATTAACAGTGACTATGAAGGACAGCAATTAAGGCCATTTGTCTTCCAAATGAGTCAATGTGGGTTCCACTGGTAGTTTAAATTTATATACAGAGGGCACTCACACTATTACAAAGGGTAATGGGGGCCCTGAAGGCCTGTGTTGCAAAGCAGTAAGTTATTTTAGGGTTATGATAGCAAATTATATTTTGAGAAAAACTTTCCCCTTGCTATGTGAAGATGTATTTCCTAGCAACCTCTTTTCATTGATGAATTTTGGATTAAAAATACATCATTTTTCATGAGAACATTTATGGGAAGTCTATGTAAAAGACAACATTAAGTTTTTAAGCTTCTGAAGTTTGGTTATTTGATTATTTTTTTTAAGAGCTAGTATCTTACTCTGTTGTCCAGGCTGGAGTGCAGTGGCTCGATCATAGCTCATTGTAACCTTGAACTCCTAGGCTCAAGCCATTCTCCCACCTCAGCCTCCCCAGACACATGCCATCATGCTTTGCAAATTTTTAAGATTTTTTTTTGTAGACAGGGTCTTACTCTGTTGCCCAGGCTGGTCTCCATCTCCTAGCCTGAAGCAATCCTCCTCTCTGGGCCTCCCAAGGTGCTGGGCTTACAGGCATGAACCACTGCATCTGGCCCTTGGAGTCTGGTTATTTTAGAGGATTGCTGTAGTCGTAAGAGTGATTCAAGAATACACAAAATATTCTGCTTTTGCAAAAGGCTTTAGGGCTACAGTGTCATCTGGGCATCTGTGATCTTGTCTGCTTTGTCTATTTTGCCTATGACACTGACTCCTTTCTGTCATTGGTGAGGAATGTAATTTTTATTCATACTCAAACTGCCGAACTTTTGATGAGGAAAGTGAATTCCTTTTACACAGAGAAGAATTCATAGGACTGACTTAAGTATACCACTCTTTAGCCTGTTGCTTGGTCAGAGAATTCGCTGAGTTTCTTCGCAGAGATCCCCATGGAAACTAAATAAATAAGCTATTTGAAAGGAGACAAGTTATTGGATTTTTTCATTAAACCCGCTGCTGGGTTTTTGTTAGTTCTAATCCATTTTCTTTCAAGATTAGACATACAGGCCAGTTCCTATTTTCATGATTTTAATAAATCAAGTATGTTGAGTTGTGTGTGCCTGTACATGTAGGCAAGAAGCAAAAGTAATCATTCTACTTCTGCCATAAAATTACCCCTGGAAATAAAGCCAGAAAAAAATGACTGATGTAAAAGGGAAATGCTACCTCCATTTAAAAACATAGATTATTGAATAAAGTGGAGTGGTGAGAGTGATTATAGGATGATCTGGTTGGTTATGGGCTTCAGTCCCCCCTGCCTTAAAATCATAATTGTGGATGAAAGTAATCTAAGTAAAGTATGAAAGTTATTATGGACCTCAAATACTTTAGACCCCCTTAAAACTTTGTATGTTTCATTGCTATTATGAGTAGATTTCGAATCGTTGTTTTAAAACAAGGAATTTGGTAAGACAGATATTAACTTCACCTTTTGAACGTGCATTACAGAGAAAGACAGTTCCTTCTTTTCTGTCCTCCCCTTAGCCCCACTGAAGTTGTTAAAAACTATTTAGATTCTAGATTCTTTGTATATGTCAGGAAAACCTCACTTATAGATGTGTCTTTTGTTATTTTTAATAGTTTAAAATCTGTGCCTCAGCCATCCTTCTGAGGCTCAAACTTGCTTCTCATGCAAACAGAAGATACTCTGGTAAAAATTTCTTTTTATGTGAAAATTTAAAGAAAATAGTGATAAACAGGAGTGTCATTTATTATTAAAATTAGGAGTACCACATTACATATTTCAATATAACATTTGCTTCTCCAGTGCTTTTTATGCCTTTAGAAAATCTGTTTAGAATATAACAGGAATCCTCTTTTCCCCTTCCAGGTGGCTGCACTTTCGATGATGGTCCGGGGGCCTGTGATTACCACCAGGATCTGTATGATGACTTTGAATGGGTACATGTCAGTGCTCAGGAGCCTCATTACCTGCCCCCTGAGATGCCTCAAGGTGAGAAACATTCTGTTTACTCAGTATTGGAAGAATAGCTTTAGAATATGTAGCATTTTCTTATTTTAAGCATAACAATAATAATTTAACTGTTTTAATAAGCTAATTTATTGTGCTACTAGAGCACATCTAAGAGCTGTAAAATATTCTTTGCCTTTCCCTAAATACCTTTCTGTAATCCTGTATTATTCAAGAATGCTCACGATACCTTTGTTATCTCTGTCTTTGGATAAAAATATGAGTGGTTTTTTTCCCCCTATTTAATAGTAAATCGAAATGACAATCCAAAAAATAAAAAAGCAGAACTAACAATCATTTAAAAAAGATCCTAAACATGGAATCAACTCATATGATAGCTATTCAATTAAATTGCGTAGGTTTGATGTCACCACATTGAGGGGAAGGACTTATAGTACCCGATGGGGAGAGCGGTCGTATCTTCCTCTCACTGGTCATACGCATGCCAGACTCTGAGGGCAGGCAGAGTGGAGACAAAGTTGTAGAGAAATAGTGCCAAGACCTGTTGTTCTTAACCTAGATTTTGTTTTAGCCTTTGATTTTTGGTTTTGTGAGACAATATATTTTCTAATTACGTAAGCCAGTTTGAGTTGTGTTTTTTCTTCCTTGCAAAAACCACATTGACATAGGATATCGATATATACATACCATTTCATACAATATCAGACTAATATTTGTGCTTCCAATTCTATATTAATTTGGAATTAATTCCAAGTTTTCCACGTATAGGTTTAGCAATAACTTATTAAATTGTAAAAATGGAGGATATAAACAAGAATTTTAAAATATAACAATAAAAAGAGCAAACTATTTTCCTTCCAATATTTAGAAACAAATAGATACAGTATATAACTATATATAATCATGTATATACACTAATCTATAATAATTGATGTGCTGATTGCCCGCTACTGATAATGTAGGTTTAAAAAATATTTTTAGTATTTTTATTATAATTATTTAAAAAATAGTATATAATTATTTTTTCTACAAATTCAGTCAGTCCTTCCTAAACTGAGTGTGAATTTTAGACATGATAATTTTAGACACAGCCATTGGAAGTGAAAATGTCAATTCTGGTCATTGAAGAGAGAAAAGTTTATCAGTGTAATCCCGGAATGTGCTAATTAGTATAATTTAAAAAAGTAAAGGTAAAAATGTCAACAATAAACAACATATCACAGGTACACAAAGCAAATAAAACAAATAAACAAACAAACAAAAAAGTAACATTTCCCAATTTTGGTTTGTAAATGAATATAGTAAATATATTCTTTGGAAAGGTTGTTTTTTTTTTTTTTTTTTTTTTTTTTTTTTAGAACAAGTATTTCAAAAACACCCCACAAAAAATGCACACACCCAAAAGCAACATTTCCCAATTTTGGTTTGTAAATTAATATAGTAAATATATTCTTTGGTAATGTTTTTTTTTTTTTTTTTTTTTTTTTTTTTGAGACAGAGTCTTGCTCAGTCACCCCAGCTAGAGTGCAGCAGCATCATAGCTCACTGCACCCTCTAACTCCTGGGCTCGAGGGATCCTCCTGCCTCAGCTTCCTGAGTAGCAGGTGTGTGCCTCTATACCAGCCTAATTTTTTCTATTTTTAGTAGAGATGGGGTCTGGCTCTTGCTCAGGCTGTTCTCGAACTCCTTGACCTCAAGCCATCCTCCTGCTTCAGCCTCTCAGAGTGCTAGGATTACAGACATGAGCCACTGCACCCGACCTAGAAAGTTTTTTATGGATCCAACCTGATGAGTACTTTGATAGTAGAGTGAATTAAATCTGCTTTTTAGTCTAAATTGTCACTTTCTATTACTGAGTAGGGTAGTGGTTATTTCCGAGGCTGAAATGAGCAATAATTTCTGTTGCTGAAGAATAAATTGGAACTATGAGGTTGATACCCTTTCCTTCTTATGTGTGACCCCTAATTTGTCAGTGGACTTATTTAGTTTTGTGCATTGCTTTGTGTTTTTTTTTTTCAAAGATACATAACATTATTTTCCTGGTGCATTTTAATTAAAGAAACTACTGTAATTTTTCAACTGAATTTTCTCTGTGTTATATTTAGACTAAATTTTTCATATAAAATTAAAGAGAGTGGACTGGGATGCACACATTTTGACTGTTTATCATCAGAGAATAATCAGAAAGACGTTGATTTATGGAAATGTTACCATTGTTAATTACCATTGATGGTGGGTAATGAATAGCTGAAGAATTCTGCTCAGATGACCTTGTTGGCTCACCTTTGATGAACAGCTTAATCGGTGGTTACAGTGCAGGATGATATGCACAGAAAATGAAAGTGTTTGAAATTCAGCCATATCTTCCAATTAATAGGACATAAAGTAATTAATCATGCAGAGGAGGGAAAAAGGTCATGGCCACTTTATTTTTGTCAAATGTGACTGTTTAGTCTTCAGAGAGGTGAGAGAAAGCACTTGTGAATATTCTTTTGCTCTCCCCTTTTTACAATAGATATCTTTGTTTTCCATTTCCCTTCTGATATTGCTCTCCAGTGCTGACTGAACATTATTTACTCATAAATTGACAAAAAAGGGACATTTATATTTATCCAATTAAAATTGTATGAATGACTTTTTTATTTTCAAATGAATAGGAAGGAATGCTTATTTTCTGTTCTTTTCTTAAAAAAAAACACCCACAAACAATAACAGATCAAGAAAACCTAAACATTTGGCAACTATAAAATATTAAGACTGGCTCTCTGATGCAAACTTGTTTCTGAACACTATGAAATACTTGAGTGTGGTTCATTGGCTTCTGTTCATTGATCTTTTTGGACTGGAAGCCAAGAGGTTAAAAAAAAAAAGGTGAATGAAAAGGTTAGAATAAAAGAAGAATGAATAGGGGTAGAAGAGAAGAATAGAAAAAAAAGAAGAAAATTATTTCTACTCATGGGAAGATACAATGCTATCAATAATTGCTTACAATATTTTGCAGCAATTCCTAGCCTCACATACTACATTTTGTCAGGTTACAATGATGGTGGTGGAAAGATCTGCTAAATATGTTTAAAAATATATTGCATAACAGACTCCTAATGGCCCAAAATCATATGAAAATATGAGCACCTACTCAACTTGGCCATCCAGGAAATGCAAATTTAAACCGCAACGAAAAACTACTACATACACAGTGGAATAGTGAAAATCGTAATTTCAAGTGTTGGTGAGATTGTGGAGCAAGTGAAACCCTCATAAAATGGTTGGATTGTAAATGTGTACAACCGCTTTGTACAACCTAATTACCAGCAAATGCGTTCTTGGGGTATAAGCTCAGCAGAACTGAGTATATGTTCAACAAATGACATGTGCAAGAATATTTACAGCATCAACATTCATAATAGTTCCAGGCCGAAAATAACCCAAATGTCTGTCAACAGTGTAATGGATAAATCAATGGTATTATATTTATATAATGGGATGTTATACTGCAATATAAATCAACAAACTGTTGCTATAAACAACAATATGGATGAATTTCACAAACATAACCTTAAGGAAAAGAATCAGAAATAAAAGAGTATGTTTTGTGTAAATTTATATAAATTATACAAATTTCAAAAACAGACAAAGCTAACGGATGATGTCAGAAGTCAGTGTGTTACTTACTTGCAGGACTGGCTGAGGGTGGGCAATGGCTAGTGCTTGCAAGGTGGCATGAAGGAGGCTTCTGTATACTGGAAATAATCTGTTTCTTGATCTGGTTAGTGTTTTCACAGGTATGCTCAAACTGTACAAAGTCATTGATCTGTTCATTGATGAGTTTTATACTTTTCTCTATCTGATATGTTAATAAAAACTGCCAAAAAAAAAAAAAAACCAAACAGTGCTCACAGGGATAGTATTATGAAACTAAAATACTATTTTAAAATGTTATAGATTAGAATAAAAGATATGTATTAATAATAGGAATCTTCAAATGGGTCTAAACTTTTATATTCCCATAACCCTGGATTCCCTCTTCCACACTAAAAAAAATGCTGTATTCTTTGAGATCCTTGGGTCTTTGTGTGTTCTCTTCCCTCTGCTCAGACATTTCTTTGTCCGCTTATCCATTCACCCTTCTCTTACCCATTCTTGCTATGTCTAGTCAAGTTCTAGCTGCTTTGAGAAAATTTTCTTGACTGGCTTGGAACCCTTATATTTTTTCTATCCTCATATACAAGTATGCTTCCCCACTGTATTTTGTACATATTTCAGTTGTCATTGTTATCATAGAATATTTTATGTCCTCCTTTCCACTAGACTATAATGTCCTCATGAGTGTAGACTGTATTTTTTCCATCTTTGATTTCCCAAGATACTAGTTTATTTTACTTTGACGAGTATGTCAACTTCTGTAATGTAAGGTTTAAAATATTTTAGTCAAGGGTTAAACAATAAAGGTTTTTTTTCTCATTAGAAAATTGATTGGATAAAAAATCCTATTTTCAAACATTATATTGAGTTCAGATTTTTATGTAATTAGAAGACCTTCACATCATTAATATTCAGCTTTTTTCTTTAGAAAAAATATCACCTGTTTATTTTGGGTATATTTAAATGTTATTAAATAACATTAGAATACCACTAAGAAAGAGTTCCCTCTTTGTATTTCTCTTGTTCTTTTTCTCTTTCTTTTCTGTCATTTGCTTGTCAGATTAATCCCAATCTTCTAATCCTTAAAAATCTGTTGTGTGTTTGTGTGTGTATGTTTGTGTGTATGAAATTCATAGAGTATGAGAGATTTGTACATGGAACTAGAAATTGTTCTTTGATCTCAAATACATCTGTGTTCGTGACCTTGTTTGTCAAGTGTTCTTTCATGCCTTTTACCTCATGAAACGAATTCATTTGACCATTTTACTTTTTGTTCTGTCCTAGATCCAAGAGCAGGGATTGTGATTGACATCTCAATACATTTATCTTTCACTGTAATTATAACTCCTTTTTCTATTTAACAGGTTTTTATAAAATAACTAATTGAATTTTAGAGTCTCTAGAGCACCCATTTGACAGTATTTAAAATTATGACTACATTGTATCCACCTTTTCTGATCTGTTACCTTTCACTGATAGTAACGATAATCATTGTGTAGAGTTCCTTATTTAAAATGCATATGCTGTGTATATAGTAAAAAATAAAAGCCCTCTGTTATTAAATAAATTGGAAGATTGAAGTAAGAAACCATTCCTCCTCTCTTATAAAACTTAGTGAGGTGTGATTCAATAGTTTAAGGTCCCACTAGATAATCAATTCTGCCCCTTGTTCAAGTTCCTAAACTAAAATATAGAGAGCAAATGAGATTACACAGAGAGGGAAGAGAAATGAATGATACTATTAAGAAAAGTGCCTTTTAATTGATTTATTACTTTTAGAACTATGTATCTTTTTTTCCCCTTAGATTTTTAAACAAAAATTCTTAGCTAGGTTGTTAAAATAAGGCTTGTTTTCTTCAAATATGTAGTTGGAGAGCTTCCGTGTGCTTGTGTATTCAGTAGAGAATGTGCATCGTTCACATGATTTTGTATCTGGCTTTCTTCTGATAGTGTGATGTAGTGAAAATTCAATAAAACATTGGTGTTCACAATGTGATACATATGATAACATTTATAAGTAACAATTTCAGCAAAGTTTTCTAAGTAATGATACTTATCTCTTAGTTTTATAGAAGACAGTAATAACTTATTATTAAAAAAATAACATGTATGTCACGTAACACATTTTAGTACACCTGAGAAGAAATTTCAAGGGAATTTCAGTGCTGACTTAGTATTTTTTTCTCTCTGGGATCATGTATTAAAATTAGTGGATCACTTTGCCTAATATTTCCATCAGCCTATTAGAGACAATTGACAATAAGGCATATATTTTTACAAAGTCACAACTGCCAAAAATCTGACACAGCTGAATTAACAGAATTATTTGACAGCCAATCTGCCAGAGACAAAACAAGGCAGGTAGTGGTAGAATAAAGTTACATGCACATAGTGTTGGTAATGAGATATCGAGTTGCTAATATTATAGCTAAATTTGTGTTAGAGGATAGAGAAAATCAGGCCAAAATGTTGGTTTATTTTCTTTTTGTTGTCTATTATCTATTAACACAACCAAAGAAAATATATGTGTGAACATATGCAGCTGTCCTAGGTGGACTGAGAGATAGGGTGGTAATGGGTGAAGAAAGGAAGGGAATGGCTTAACATCGGGTCATCAACACAGATGAGAAAACCTTAAAATACTGGATAGCAGTATTAGATTCTAAGGATCCTGAAAACCACAGAAGTTTAAAGGTGGAAGGCTATGTATCATTCAGTGTTTTTCAATAATTTTTTGGGCAATAGAAATCTTTGTTTTAAAAAACACAGTATGTTTCATTGCTCAAATATGTAAAATCAGTAACTGGGAATGAATGGTCCTGGAACTTGCTTTGTAAATCCGTAAATACCCACCCCTAGCCTTTTCCTTTCCACCACCACAGCTCTGTCAAGGTGCTTCTGTGAAAAACAATTAGAGATGTCAGGCTCTGAGGGACAGTTTGAGAAGGAGTTTGCAAACTCAAGCACTGTCAGATAAGCTTCTCTGAGATGAAGTTACTTCCTTCTATTAGCTCCCACTTACTGGTCGCCTACGGAGTTTTACTCTGTGAGGGACATGATATGTATTTTTTAATCTTCACAAGAACCTTATAAAATTGGTGATATTTTAGAGCTAAGTGGAGTGAATAACTTGCTTAAAGTCACCCAGGGACAGAATCGGAGCTTAGGTCTGTCTGTTATCAAAGCCACCTTGCCACAGTACTACCCTGCTTCTTAACTGTAGTTGAGCTGACAGATTTCCTTGACTTGGGCATGTACATTTAAATCTACTGTATGAGCTTTATAATTTATTTGATTTAATCCACAGTCATTTTCTACCACTTCATCTAAAATTATTTCTTTCCGCAGTTTGAAAGCTTTAAATGACTGTCTCCTATTCTTCACAGGAAATGGAATCTGGGAATCGCTGTTGTTTGGAATTGGTGCTGAGCCTCAGGGTTTCCTGCGAGATATTCTCATCCCCAGGGGAGATGCTTTGCCCTTTCTTTGATTTACCTGTATGTTATTTTTAGTTGTTTGATGAACAGTTGGCTGCATGTTTGTCTAAGCAAACCCTCAGAAACACATATATTATCTGCTGTCTCATTAGAGCACGTAGGATAAAAGAAAAATTTCATGGACCAAGGGAATCAGACTAAAGTCTAGGGTTGGAAAATAATTTGAAGACTTTGTTTGCAGTGGAGTATTTTAGGATGAGAATTATGGGCTTATTTCAGTGTGCTCTTCCAAACCGTATTATCATGTGTCTATCGGTGCTTTTGCCCTTGGCACAGAGAAGATAGTTTACTGCATTTGAGTTGCTTATTAAACACAGTGGGAGTTGGAGGCAGCGCAGAGTGAGAGTGAAAGGCTGTAATGGACTACTTGAAAGGTGAGCCACTTAATGAAGGCTGGTTTTTAATGTAAGGACTATTATCCTTGTGGACATAAATGCAACATGAAGAATGTCTAAATTACAGTGGACAGAAATGGCATGCTGAGACAGGAATTTTTTTCCTGATATTTCAGGTACATAATGTACCTAAGTTAGATATGTCCCAATATATCTCAGGAGAAAAGAACAGCCTAGTATTAAAAAAAAAAGAAAGAAAAAAATTAATATTGGTGTCGGTGCTAGAGAACTTCCAGCCTCCTAAATGAATTAGAGATAAGAGTACACAGCAATTTCAAAGACTATGCAGTCACCTTTAACATATACTTTAAAATCAATACATAGTCCAAAGAAATAAAATTACTTTTCCTTGGAAGGAGCATGACTGAAAGTACAGTTATGACCCTATACTTTTCTTCTCCAAAAATAAATTTGCCTCATGTTGGCTTGGGACTATCTCAGTTTAAAAGCTTATTATCTTTCAAACACAAGAAGAATGCCAGGAAAACAAAGTTACAAAAAAACCAACAAAAGGTAAGTAATTAAGTTCGGAATTATTTAAAAATACATATGATAATAATTTTATATAGTTTGTGTTGTGAAAAATATAGAGCTACGTTTACATGTTAGATTATCACTACATATAAAAGATACTTTAAAACTTTGGAAGACTGTCAGTTTTTAAGCCTAATTTCTGCAGTGAATACTATGTTATGTTGAAAAAGCCTATGTGCCCTCCCCCAAAGAGGAATTTATTGACTGAGAAATATTGCTCAACGAAAAGTGAATGTTTTATGTATTTAGAGCCCATGACGTCTTAGAAATGCCTGCAGCATCATGAAATCTTCACCTAGTGACACAGATTAAAAAGATGCTGGCTTGCTTTTTGTAGGTTGATGAGAATCAAATTAAATAGGACAAATCCACAAATTTCATTAAGTTGGTTATGTAATTCTATACGTTCTTTCCCCCACCCTTCAGTTCTTTAGTAGTTGGTGATTTAAATAGGAAAGTAGAATGGCCCATTTGGCTATTCAAAAATTATGTTTTGAGTGTGTAGGTTTTATCCATGTTAGGTCAGACTTACTGGATACTTAAAAAATACTTCTGACCACTTCCAGCTAATCCCAGGCATTTTTAAATATGTCATTTCATTTAATTCTCACAAAAACCTTTGGGGTATGTATTAAACTCATTCTGTAAATAAGGGAACTGAAGTTCAGGAGAGGTTAAGTAAATTGCCAGAGGTTTTATGTCTTGGCTTAGGCCAGGCTAGGAATCCAAGTATGTGTAGAAATACAGGATAAGGATTTAACTTTCGAACTTTATATAAACAAGTATAAGTAGAGATCCTTCTCTGGAAAATGCGGCAAAAAGCTTCAGGGATGACTTGGAAACGTGGCAAACGTTGTATCTCTTATGCTTTCCCTAGCTGCAAGTGATGCAAAACACAACTCAAATGTCTTTAAACCACAAGGAAAGCTACTTAACTCCAGGTCCAGGGTTGGCTAATTTGGTGGCTCAGTGATGTCATCAAGGATCCAGATTTTTCCCATCTCTTTGCTCTTCCATCATGGTAGGTCGTGTTCTTACCTCAGGCTTACCTAGCTCCGCTGATGGATATAAGATCTGCAGCTATCCTAGGTACTAAATTCAGACATGACAATATCCTGAAGAAGAAACGTTTATTAGTTGTTTCTTCCTTGTGTCTCATATATACGTGTGTGTGTGTGTGTGTGTGTGTGTGTGTGTGTGTGTGTGTGTGTGTATGAACAAAAAGAACTTTTTGGCAATGCCCATCAACAGATTTATCTTTTGGTCTAATTGGCCAAAATTATGTGACATGTCCATGCCTAAACCAATCAGCCTTTGGGAGAATAATACCCGATTGTCCCATTCTGTCAGGCCCACCCCCCTCTTCTAGCTGGGGCTGAGGCTGAGGCTGTTGCCATTTTTCCCTGATGCACATGACCAGACAGCTTGTATAAGAAATAAAGGTGGAGCAGATGTTGGGTAGGCAACTAACAGGCCTGTTTTAGGACTCTTTGATATAGATATGGTAGGATGGATCTGTAGGTAGTAGAATTTCAAAGCTGTGGGATTTTTAAAAAGCGGTGCACAAATAAAGCATTTATTAGAACAGCATGGCATTCTCTAATGCATTGTTTAATGTAGTGTCAGTTTTACTTTGATTTCACACGTTGACTGGATCTGTAACATGAGAAGCAGGAAATCTTACTGCCCTTAGTAAACTTATTTTACCTTTCTAACCTGTAGTTGTTACCCTTGAGGATTTTCGTATTCTCTCTTGGTTTCCTTATGAGTTTTATGATACAGAATAAATAAGGGAACATACTTTATAAGAAACTTAAAGACTCAGAGGCAAGTGTTATATAGTATATATGTGGATGAGCCTGTGCTAAAGATACATTAATTTGCTATTAAGGGAACCAGCAGGATGGTAAGGCTGGTTCAAAAGATTATAAGAACAAGGAAAGCATTTATAACCTGGAAAGAAAGAATGCTGGAGTAAGATTCCTGAATTTTATACCAAATGTGCAATGGGGCAATGAAAATAAACCTTGAGATTATCTTTACTACCAGACAAAAATCACTTGCCTCTCTACTAGACAAAGTTTATTTGCTTGATTATCATGTGAGTATTGTTTGTATTGCCATGAGTCTTCTACAAATTTGCTCTTCTTTCTCAGAGTTATAAAATATCTTAATCAGTTGGCAAATAGTGATTCAGACAAAGGTATGTACTTCTATAGAGTTATTTAGTCCTTTGGTGAAGGATATGCAGTCATTCTTTTACTTGGTTCTAAGTTTTGAACATTTGTTCTTTAAAGTTCCTTTTTATGGACATAAATATTCTCCAAGGATGACTATTGTTGGAAACAACAGCAGAAAAGGCTGGTCTCATTTTGTTTTGGCCTGACTCACTCATATAGGTGCAGCAGTAAGTGTTTATTAACAAATATAAGCCTTGTAGTAGGATCAAACTATCCAGTGCCATACAGAATTAAACAAGTAATAAGCACAGAAAATTAACTTCTGTTTGAAGATTTTATTAGAAATCTAGTGTTGTATTTTAAATAGCCTCTGTCACTTCAAAGTTTTTTTTAAAAAATAATTCTCCATTATTTATTCTTCTCTTCAGAAGCTCAGAAGCCAAACTAAAAATATTCATCTCCATAAGGAGTGTATCACATAAAGTTCTTATAAATGTGGGTGAATTCCTTTGTCTCTTATGTCTTCCAAATCAGCTGAGTTTCTTGGCATGCTGGGAATTTACCTTTCTTCCTTTCAGGCTGGGATGCTATAAGCTTAGACTATGTAACACACTCATTTACTGGAGGGCTTTGTAGGTATTGACTGGTTCCACATATGAAATGCAGCCTTTGTCCCTTTGATGGGCTTCCCATTTCAGTAAAAAGTTCTTCTTAAATAGAACACACCATAAAATTAAAACAATTTGCACAGTCGATTTGTCAAATTATGTTCTGGTAAAAAGAAGGCAGATTTTTAGTGTATTTATTTTCTTAACTACTTTACCATTAAAAGTACTTACCAAAAAATGTATTACTGAATTTCTTAGGGGTCAGTTGGAATCAGATAACAATTAAGGAAGCTTTATCAAAGACAAGGATTAAAGATAAATCAAGAAAAATAAAAATCTTTATCATATAATAATCAAAATATAGAACATTAAAAATATGCTGGTATTCTCCCAAACAAATAATCCCAATTAGATTCTTCTCATCAGTCATTAAGTTATACTTAATTAATCCTTGATCTTTTGAATTTTGGGATTCAAGATCTCTCTGTTTCATGAAGTCTTCACTCCTAGAAAAATTCCAGCTTAGTATTCTAGTTCAGTCTTGCTGATATGTAAGTCATATCAACTCTGAAGCCTGTACCCTTGAGACTAGTCATTGTTATAAGTACCTGGTCTGTCTTCCACCGAGGCCATTGTTTAAGGACCCAATTTGTAGAACCTATAGTTTAGAGCAGAGCCCTCAGGAAAGTACTGAAGGAATGCAGAAACCACCTGCTAAATGACCGAATGGCTGTGATTAATTTATTACAGTAACCAACCATATCAGAGAAGAGAAAAAATTCTCTATCAGGGTACAACAGTTAACTATTTTATAAGATTTTGGTTAATGTTTTCCTGAAGTTAAGAATATATGGACAGTGAGGGGTATTAACATATCTCTAGGTTCTTCCTATAAATTGAATTATCTTGGACATGTATTTTATGTTAATAACATTTACACAGAAAGTCAAACTTCTCTGATTTGAAGCTCTTTCTGTGTAACCGTTATAATGGTGTTGAGCCAATTAAAAAATATGGAGCATGCCAAACAAATTTAATTATTTTTAGTATTCCTAATCTTGTAAGGAAATGAATCTTTGTGGCTGTTCAAAGCCCTATGGGAAATCCCAAAGATAGTTTAGAAGAAAAGACATCTTGAAATTTTTATTTTCTGAATTTAGCGTCCTGTTAAGCAAGCAAGAATGAAAAGAATTATCACAGAAGATTAGTCACTTGACTAAGATATCGGCATAGGTGTCTGACAATATGGAATATCAATATTTTAATATTACTAATATCAATACTTATGATAATAACAATTACTATTAATATAGTAAGTAATTTTATATTTAAAAATAAAATAGCAGAAGGTAACACAGCTATAAGAAAACTTAACTCTTGCAGAAGAAATACTTATATTTGTTTTTAATCATCAAAACAATAATAAAATCAACTTAATGCATAAAAAATATTCTGGAGAGCTACAGAATCTTTCCTTAGATTAAACAAAAGATTATGAATAATTTTTACAATCTCTTGTGAGGAAGAAGATGAAAATATTAATTTCTTATTTTAATAAAAAACCTAATTCCAGTCTGGCATTAATCTAATATTTGACAAAGAAAGCTTTAAAAAAGATAATGTATTTTTTTATGATCATCAAAAAATTAATATGGTTTTTTACTAGGCATTAATTTTGTGGTATATTACTTTTTATTAATTATGTACTGCATACATCCCATTTTTAGTCACTTGAAGCTTTTCAAAATATCTACCGTATTCTGATGTTTTACTGACTATTTGAATATAACTCACAACTCTTTCCACTTGTGGAATTTACATATTATCCTGAGTTTTTGAGTCATAAGTGAAAATAATTTCTCAGGAAAAAAATTTGAAACATTGGTCAAAAATCTTTGTACTGAGAAATATCTCTAGTAAGTTATATGTTGAAATCTTTGGAAGTTTATATCTTTGCAGCAGTATTGGAAGAGATATTTTTCATGTTATGTCTTACAGTTTAACTTGGCTACTAAGGGTATTATTGTGACAATAAAATCTTGCTTTATATGATAGCTACTGATTTTGATTTTTTAAGCTGGATTATTTAGTTGGATTTATTGGCAGTGAAACCAAGAAATAGATTCTCCTTAGCTTGGTAGAGGTGACTATTTGTTCTGTTTTACTCAAAATTAAAATCAATGAAGACAACAAGCCAGTGGGAAGAGGTGACTATTGCTGTTATATGTCACATTCCTCACCATAAATTTCAATGTTCTCCCTAGTCATAATATTTATATAAACCCTTTGTACCAAAAAAAAAAAAAAAAAGAACAGCTTTCATGTAACTCTCTTATTTGTGCAGCCTGAGCAATTTTTTACCAGACCAATGACAGTGGTCCAATAGTTTTTTGAAATTTTAAATGCTGTACATCTGTATTAGGAAGTGGATACTGACAAGTCCTGAGAAATCATTAGAGTGGATTGAATAAGAAAAATAAATCATCAACAAATATGATTTATAATTTGTATATAGGTCTGTTTCATGCTGCTTTTCAATATATACTGTCCATTTTTTTATGGACACATTATATAGTGGAGAAGGTAGTAAGCTATAACAGAAGACACATTCCTTTTGTGGTCAATTTTCCTTGTATTTTGACACACAAAATTCCCAAACCTGGTGTATCGTATAAAAAATTTTGGTAGTAGCACCAGAATAATGGATGTTAAATCTAAAAGAGACCTTAGAGATTATCACTATTTTAACCTTTCATTTCATAAATAAAGTAAATAGTGTAGAAATAGAAAAACAGAGGAACCACAGACTGGGACCAGAGTAACCTGAATTTAAATTTAGGTTTTATTGCTTGTGATTTGGTTATGACATATAACCTTTCTGAGCTTCCATTTTCCCATCAGTAAATTAGGAATATTAAGATTTCTCTCTTTGTCTCTCTCAATGTTGTACAAGTGAAATGAAAAACAGGTTTGTGCAGCATCTGGTAGTATCTGGCATGTAGTTGATGCTTAATAAATATTATTTGCCTTCTCCCCTCTGGCCCAAAGTGACACGGCTGGTTAGTAATCTCATTAATCTATAAGAAATTCATGTGAATTCCTTTCACTTTTTTTTAGAGAGGAATAAATTGCATTTCTCCATTATAATTTTTCAGTAGATCATTAGGAATTATTTTATGTCCAGTTCTGAAAATTACCTTTATTACGTAATTGTTCACTGAGTGCAGGTGCTTTGCGCTATGACACATAGTGATACCTGGAAATGATTTTTATAACAAAGATAGAATTTCAGGTATGGAAATAGTTTGGAAAAAGGCTTATTATTTCTCAAGTCTTTAAGACTGTATTTACATAGTTATCTTATTTGGATTACTGAATTGCTTTGTGATCCTTCTAATTTACATTTTTTCCTTATGAAATACAACATTTTACGTTGGATTTTACTTAATGTTGACAGCAGCTGCAGCCTATAATGTTATAAAGGCAGAGGGAGAAGTTATACAACAACATTTGAAACATCGAGATACTGGAAAAAATTATTAAAAGTATCTTGCGCTACAAAAACTGAGCTTTACTATACAAACACCCTCAGGCAAGCACAGGAAATATCTGGATTTGAAAAACTGAGTCTGAATCTGTCTGATTGGCTTATTGTCATTACTTTAAAAATATAGATATTCTATCACACAAACAAATTTTGATGTTATGGCTTAAAGTAGAACTTGTAAAGGTACTTATTTGGTTTCTACATATTTGAGTAGTTTTTAAAACTGTATCAATTACTAGAGCTGTCCCCAGGTTGTTAGTTGTGAGTTGTTGTCTAATGAGAAATTAGATTATGTTGGCTGTCACGCCTATGCCTGGGTACTTCTTCTAAAGAATGAGAGAAGGGAAAGTTTAATTCCTTCTGCTCTTTATAGGCTTATCTACATATTGTGATAATGTATAGTATAAGCTACTTTGAATATCAAATGCATATATTTTTTAAAACCTAGGGATCCATGGATGTGTTTTAAGGGGTTTATAAACCCTTTAAAATTGTAATGCTGTATAGGTATATGTTTGTATATGTCTGTCTGTATGTATTTGATTTGCCAGGAAATTATTAGACACTGAACATCAGAATAGTGACAAAGAATAGTAACAGAATTCTATAGAGCTGTGTTCCCCAACCCCTGGTCTGCGGACAATACCCACTCACCCCCCTTCCCCCACCCCTGAAAAATTATCTTCCATGAAACTTAGGAACTGGGCGGCACACCAGGAGGTAAGCAGCCGGTGCACAGCAGGGGTGAGCACCAGCCAGCGAAGCTTCAACTGTGTTTACAGCTGCTCCCATTGCTTGCATCCCCGCCTGAGCTCCGCCTCCACCTACCATCCCTCCGCACCCCCCTGGGGAAGAGTTGTGTCTATGAAACTGGTCCCTAGTGCCAAAAAGGTGTTGGGGACTGCTGCATAGAGTACAAAATTATACAGGTCCCTAAGGCACAGTCCTTGGGGAGAGGTTGAGTTTATAATGGGTAATAAAACTCTCACTTTGCACATCTCCTGGTCTGGTATCTTATGCTGATCCAATCAAAGATGGTATCTTTCTGTAAAGTCTCTTCTGTGCCCTTTTAATTTCATTTCCACCACCTCAAATCGAGTTAGACATATGTAGAGTTCAAAGGAGTTAAATCTGTAACTCTCAAAAGATTATTCTGTGAATTTTTTCCCTCCCAAGAATAATGTTTATAGATTTTTTTCTGTTACTAAATGAACCCATTTTTTGATGTCCTGCTTGCTACATTATTGGGATTGGAGCCCCATTTGTAACAGTTTACATCCAGACAGAAAGAATTTGGCAAGTCCTCTCCTTCCTTTTTCTTCCATCTACTTACCATATGTTTTCCATGGGAAAACTTAGAGAAATTACTTTGAGTTTCATTGTGTTCCTCATTCCCTGTAACTCACTGTTGATTATTCCAAGTAAAGCCGTAAGCAAAAAGAAACAAATAAACAAGCACACAAACATTATTAAGCAACAAAATATTAGATAGCAAACATTATTAAACAATAGAATAAACATGGAGCGAGTTTGCTGTCTACCTCTGAAGTGAATACCCTGGAAGGCTGAAGCTTTTTTCCCCTGTTCTACCCAAAAAATGCCAAATAGTGTTAGAGATGAATATATGACTTACTAAGCACTTCCCAGGAGTCTGAGATTATTCACAACGTATAAAGGATTTGATATTTTTAGGAATATCAAAAGGTATTCCTTTTGTTCAACAACTTATGAAGAAAAAGGAAGCAATTGAGACATTTTTATTAAAGAGCTTTTATTTTGGAAGACTCGGGCTCTAGATTCTATCACTTATGCCACATGACCTGGACAGACAGATGGTCCGCTCATTCTTTAAAGGTAAAATCAGGGCATTAATATTTGTCCTTCCTTTCCCAGAAGGTACTTGTAAGGACCGAAAGAATACGTGAAAACAGTGAAAGTAGGTTTTAATAATCTCAAGAAGTAACAAGTATATCGTGTTGGTCACGTAAATGGATTGAACCTTGGACCTTTAGTTATTTCATGTCATTTTACTAGTCAGTACTTCAGAGAATGAGACTGAATTACAGGGTTCATGGTAATGTGTTATATAGCACTTAGTTGATTTCTGCTATTTTATCCTATGACTGTAGGTAGCAAAGGGAGAGTGTAGAGAGAGAGGAAGCAGCAAGAACCAGATAAACTATAGTATGTGGAAATAAAGTGGCTGAAATAGGAGTTACCAAGTTCCAAAAAGAACACAGAGTAGAATTACTAGACAGACTAGTAGGAGACTATCAGGGAGAGGAGTCAAGTGGCCAATGATTAGCCACCATATTGTATTCTTTCTTTTCCTAATAGTGCCTAGAATAGGACTTCACTGTGATAGACATTCAATAATTAAAACAGCCTCTTAACGTTTAATCTCTAAGGTCATTTTAACCATAACAGATAACTCATTACTTCATTCTGTTATTTTCAATCTTATTTGAACTTTGTATAGTGTAACAATTATACTGCAGATAAAAATAGAAGGTAATTATGCATAGATAAAAAGAGCATTTTTTAAAAGAAAATAGATGAAACCAGGATGTGACAAAATTCTGCTCTGTAGAATTTTCCCCAAATTTCCCCCAAAGTGAGATATATATGTATACACACACACACACACATGTATATGTTGAGTTACATAGCATATTTTACATGAAATTCTTTGGGCTTCTTTGAGAAAGAAAGATTTTGCATATATGTTAGCAGTAATTATTTTGAAGTCTAATTTTTGTCACAGATTCTCTCAAGATTCTTTGTATTTTCAGTGGAAATTTTCAATGCCTATTTTCTTATTTTAAAACTAGTACATGTATAGTGTACAGAAATGAAAATGAATCAAAAACCATAAAAATCATACATAAGTCTTATAACCCAAAGAAAACCACCATCAATATGTTGATATTATTTTTTATTACCTCTAACGAGAAAGAGTCTATATTGTATATGGAGTGTTTGTGTGTACATCTTTATGTTTATGTATGAAACCATGACCATACAGCATATGAAATTTATTTTTGCTGTCATAATTAATCCTGCAACAAACATCTAAAATTTCTGTAGTTTATAGTTGCTGTCTTTGGGAAGGTTGGTTCAGAAGGAACTACTAAGTCTTGTCCAGAAGCAGGGCCCAAGTTATTATTATTATATTTTACTTTATTTTATTTTTGAATCAGGGTCTCACTTTGTTGCCCAGGCTAGAGTATGATGGTGTCATCATAGCTTACTGCAACCTCACACTCCCAGGCTTAAGTGATCCTCTTGCCTCAGCCTCCAGAGTAGCTTCTACTACAGGCACACACCACTATCCCCGGCTAATTTTTTTTATTTTTTGTAGAGATAGGGTCTCCCTATGTTGCTCAGGCTGATCTCAAACTCCTGGCCTTAAGTGATCCTCCTACCTTGGCCTCCCAAAGTGCTAGGATTGTTTTATTTAACTTCATTATATTTGCTCTTTGGTACATAAATGTAATAATATCTTAATATATATAGATGAAAATAACTTATAATTTTTATTTGTTGAAACACAGCTTTCACTTTAATATGTGTGGTTAATTTGTTGTATTTCCATAAAGATCTGTGAAGCTACAGAGCCTAAAACGCAAACTGTGTTCAGAGATTACATCTGAAGCATAATTCTTTACTGTATTGGAGTTAAGCAGAGCAAAGAAACAAGTGCTCTTTTTCAACAGTAAGAAAAGAAGAGTTTTAATGTGTTTTAAAATACAACCTTATTTATATGCTTGTAATAGTTCTGAAGTTGATTAAAGTCTGTAGAGTGAATGAAAATTGCATGTAGTTCTCATTTCAATTGACCTTCCATGTTAATTAGGACATTTTTTTCATTTATTTTGGAACTAAGTAGATTTTCTTTATCTAGTAAACTTTGATTCTGTTTTTTGGTTGCTTTTGGCTTTAATGAAGTTGATCACTTTCATATGCTTTCTAACTTTCCATGAGATTTTGAATAGCAAATCAAAGTACTATGATGAAAAGAAGTTAGGCACTTACAGTTATCTGTTATTTCTAACTCATTCATTCATTCATTTAACAAATATATATTTAATAGCATATATGCCAGGCATTTGGGATAAACTCATGAACAAAATAGGCAAAATTTTGTGCCCTCGAAAAGCTTATAATCTCGATGAGGAAAAAGACAATAAAACAATGATGAATAAAATGTGCAGTGTTTCTAAGTGCCATGGAGAAAGCTAAAGGTTTAAAAGATGTGAAGGAACATCCATGCAAAAGCATTACAAGCAGAGGGATCAGCAAGCATAAAGTCCTAGAAAGAGGAGTATGCCTGGCCTTTGAGGAACAATATGATGACCTTGGCTTAAGGAGAAATTGGAAGGCACTGTAATAGGAGATTCTTTGTAAAGGACCAATGCCACACCCCCAGAAACTTAATTGGCTCGAGTTAGAGTTGGGCCATAGATTATTTAAAGTCCCTCAGGTGATTCTAATGTACAACTAATGATAAACATCAAAGTAATGGAAGCAAAGGCAGTGTATGTGTATGTTTTGTGTAAACCATTTCTAGTACTTTGTATTGTAATAGGTTATCCTGTTTTTGTTTGTAGAGGTATTGAATATGCATCTGTGTCTGATTGATGTCTATGTGCGGCACATCAAAATGCGAATTAACACAGCTTTGCAAGGGATAAAGCCTAAGGCCTAAGCCTTACAATTGTATTTAAATATTATATCTAAAAATCCTAAAAGGAATACATGAACACTTGGAATAAATCTAATTGGTATGCCAGCAGTTTCAGCACAGAATCTTTGATAGGAACTTACAGGTGCCATGTACACCTTGCTTTTACTTGGAAATACTAAGAGTATATTGGAATGTTCCAGCCTTAGGTCACTATTTCCTGTTTTGAAATACTTCCCTCATTATTTTCCAACATTTACAGTATATGGTACGTTCATATAATGTAATAGACATATCCAAACTTATGTATACCGGAGTCAATTCCATTCTGCTTTGTTCATTTTCCCAGAGTCTAGTCTATTCTGTTCTGTTTGCCAGGGAAACTGAAAAAAATTCAGGACATTAACTTACCAGAAATGTTTTTGTGATGTACCAAGAAGTTAAATACCTTTCTGAGAGCCAGGTAGGGGTCAGTCTATGTACCATGAAGTAGTCATTTATACCAGTCATTCATGCCCATCAGAGTATCATGTGTGAGCACTTAAAATACTACCTAATTATAGCTGCCTGTCTTCATTATCATAATCTGTCCTCAGTAACCTAAAATCAAGTAAGAAAGACCAACTACAGGTAGCCCTTATGTGCCCTTAGGTTTCTGGCTTACTTTTCAATTCTTTGTAAATTCTCTTTAAAGATTAAATGGACAATGTATACAATGTGCCGAATGTACTTCTGTCACTTTTCCCTTTGGTTTCCCTGCAAACATCAAATGTTGGAATGAACTGAAGCCTAAGTTTTGGCCTGATTCTTTTGTTTGTAGATGATCTTGTGGATGAACATGGTTATAACCACCACACTCAAGTCATTAAAAAAATCCTTTCCTTTCTACAGATTACCCTTCAACTCTACTTCTTCACTTGTAATTTATTTTTATCACCATTCCCTGGTATTCTTGTGCCATGCCTGTGAAGTCCATTCGTTTGTTATGATATAGACCACTGCGAGTAGAGCTATTCCCAGAAAACCCTATTTAGCAATTTTAAATAAAATATAGTCAGAACATGGAAATAGAAAAAGAAAACTGGGGTTTACACCTAGGGAGAGCACTTAATTTATCTGATGGAAAGGTGTGCTAACAGGAAAAAATCCAAAATAACAGAGCCAAACCTAGGGCCACTTGATGGTTGTTCATTCCATGCAGTTGTGTGCCCAAGAGTTTCTAATCTCTAAGCAGATTTCCTTGCCATTGAACTTATCCTTTAAGCAGAGTCATTAAAAAGCTGAAACACTGGGGATGAAGAATGAAATCTGGAATAGCCTCTCTTTCTGGAGATTAACACATTTACTTGTTTTTCAGGGAAGAAAAAGTTGGTGGTTGGTTGAGTGAGTTAGTAGCTGGGGGCTCCCAGTATCCCATTTTGACTCCACAACCACACTGGAAGGAAGAAGGCTGTTTAACCAAGGAGTTCAGACCTATGAGAGTAATGGCAACATCACAACTGTAGTCAAAATCTAAATAAGTTGCCATAAAATTTTTAATGAGAATATATAAAATTAACATATGCTAACAAACTATCAATTTGAGTTAGAAATGCTTTGCAATAATAGCATTGTTTCATATGATTGATAATAGAGTAGCTGTTTGTTTTACTAACTCCACGTTATAGCACAAATAGTACGGATAGGGGCCAAACTGATTAAGCAGATGTAACTAATAAAATGAATTGTCAGGCTAATAATTGTAGGGAAAAGAACTGAAGACAAAGCAAGTGTTTTCCTGAGGATTTTTTTTTTTTTTTTTGCTGATGGGCTGTAGAAGTACAAAGTGTGGGAAAGCATGGTATAATGCGTAGACAAATCCCAGTATTTCTGCTTATTCAGATTCAATTCACTGAGTTGTCTGATTATAATTGAGCTGTTCATATTGTTCTCTTGAAATGTTTTGAGGTAAAGGAAATCTTCTAAGAATTCAATTATACTGAAACAATAGCTACAAGACATAGTAAAGTTATTGCTGATGCTAACAAAGTGCAAAAAGGGAAAACGCTATTCGTATTAATATTTAGTGGTGTTGGTGCTATTGCTTGGAACCAAATATTTAAAATTATTTCCAAGGTGAACAGACTTGAATTTAATAATGAATTATTGTAATAAATCATGAAGGTAATCTTTTTGTCCTTAAAGTAATAAGCTGAAAATGCTTTATAATGTGGCAAATGGACTTTTTAAAAATGGCAGTAATAAAAATCTAAAATGAATTTACAGAATGACAATTTTGGCGGGACATTTATATAAAAATTTGGAATATTTGATAATTTCGGGTTTAAAATTTAAGAGTTTTATTTAGTAGAAATTTTCATCAGAAAAGTAATGCCCATTTAAGTAGATTTTAAAATAGAAAAATGCAAACTTGATGGATTATCTTGTTGTTAGAAAGGCACTGCTTCATGAATAATATTACTATGAAAAAATGCTTAAGACCCTAAAGGTCTATAAAGGAGAAATATTTTGTTTAGAAAATGAAAAGAAAAAAAATATCTGGAGCAATAGCTTAGGGAACCCCGAGTTCTAATCCCTACTTTACTGTTAATTCTGTAGCTGTGAGCAGCTAATTTAACCTTCTGAAATCTTTTCCTCATTTGGGTAAGGAATGAATAATACTTCCCAGCTACCTCAATAACAGGGATGCCCTGGTGGATGATGATGTTTATTTAGTACATTAAGCTCTGTGGGTGGGAAGGCAAGCACTACAATATGAACACAAGCTGTTAATCACTGAACCACTTGATTTTTTTTAATGCTTATTTTATCTATATTTATTTTGATTCTGTTATGTGCAAGGGACCAAATTACATGTCCTTTCTGGTAGATTTGAAGCCTCTGAAATGCAGCTTTCATTTCTTACTCATTATTGTATTCTGTCCATTCAAGACTTTGCTTTCTTCTACATGGTAAATAACCAACAAATGTTCATTTAGACCATAAATATTTTGAATGGTTTCAAGTTTTGAATGGTTTCAAATTTTGTATGGTTTTGTTCCTTTAAGTGGCTGTCAGCTTTAGAAAAAAGGGACTTGTATTCACTACTTTCTTCTTAGTTCCCATCTTTGGAGCAAAGTGCTCAATTCTGGAATAGATTTCCTCACAAGGGTAGCCATAGAATATTCTTCAGAAACATGGCATCCACATCTTTGTGAAATAAGCCACAATAGGGGTTTACTAAAATGTGAGAGAAGGGATATAAACTGAATAAAGTTTTAAAAATTTCTAAAGCTTTTTTAAAAAAAGCAAAATTTTCATAATCTATTCAGCTTCTCAATAAATGTGCATTGAGTTAAGAAGAAAGTAATTTCTATAAGTTGATTAAAATTTAATCCACTAAATTTAATTCTTTGAATATGGGATACAGCTAAAATTCTTTTAAATATTATTCTCTATGTCAAGAATTTAAGGGTGGAGAATAGTGAGTTTTCACATGTATTTTATTATACCTGGTGAAAGGCAAAATAGAAATGACATTTATCAGACCAGGTCCTGAAATATTTGGAATGACTTATAAGGTGTCTATCTATGTTGTGCTTATCTCTGAGATTTTACTTAGGATGCTCAGTCTTTGAACGTTTTTTACATATGGAACATTTCATTTTCTCTGCACAGCTCTTTGAAGTTAAACTGTACTTTAGAGAAGAGCCTACTCTTTAAAATCATTATCGAACTTCTCAAAACTGCCATCTTTTCTTGAAGAACATGGAAGTAGGAAATGATTCAGTAAAACTTTAATGAAAGAATGGTGGGACAGTGAGGGAGAAAATCAGTATATAAATGTACTTTTAGGAGAACTTTTTCCCTTGGTGAAATGCCTGCTACGTCTTAAAGGCAGAAAGGTTGACTTGTGAAGTGGTAGAATTTAAATTGCATGCAAAGAAAAGCCAAAGCTCTTTAAAAGAAAGTGAATTAAGTCACTCTGCAGTTTAGCTCTTTGGTGATTTTTGTTCTTTTGGAAAAAAGTGGTAAGTTTTATTCTTATATATCCTCTGAATAATGGGAAGATTTTCTAGTACCTGAATTTTAAAGACCATTATTTCAGTCTATAATTTTACAGTACTTTGGGACTAGAGAGTGCTGTAGAAACCTTGCCTGACTGCCTTACTTTACAGATATGGAAGTGTAGTCCCAGAGAAGTGGCAATTCTTGGTTGGTGAAGAGCACAGAGGGACTTAGAGCTAAGGTCACATTCGGCATGGCTGATCCCTCTCTCTGATTATGGGACTCTAAAGAGTTAAAGGAAAATGACTTCTGACTCAGATACTCCTCATTCCAGTTAGTAGCAATTTTGGGTTAGTAGCGCTTATTTTGTGTTAAAAATAAATTGGAAGTAATTTGAGAAGAATGGTAAAGCTTCTCTGGGAGCAAATTAGGATTACTCAAAGGAAGCTCCAACTAGTCAGAGGAAGCAACCGGTAAAAGCAGGACCTTGCTCATTGTTCCTGTCACAGATTTGCCTGCACTGTTTTTCTTCTTTTAACGGAATAGTTAATTGTTGAGAGATCTCTCTCTCTGTCGGAATCGCTCTCACATTAATTGATTTTGTTTTGCTTGCTGGAAGAGTGTAAGTGCTATATCAGGGTATGGTACTGATCAAGGCCCTCTCTCTTCCTTTTCATCCCAGAGCCTCTCATTTGTTTTCTCTGCTCTCTATGGCCCTACATTTATTCTCTCCTTCAGTCTCTGCTTCCTGTTGTGCCTGTCTACCCCCGACAGCCTTCTTTTACCATGTCTACATTTGAGTAAAATTTGGCCCCTATTATTTCTTGACACCTATTGATTTTAAACCCAGCGACTTACAAAATAAGCTCAGCAATTTTGGAATGAAATGGCATCTCTGCATTTTGCATTACTTTTTATCGTGGACATGGGGAAGGTTATGTATGCACATTAGAGAGTCAAATCTCAAAAATTAAGTACTGGATATGCTTCATTTAATTGCTTTATAAAATTGAACTAACATGGTAAATCATTAAAGTGAGAATATTTTTTTCCCAAAGGCTCTCTCAAACTCTCAAGTAGGGCATTACTTTGTATTTTTATAGTAGTTAATGGTTTCCATTTCAGCACTGCTATTATGTACTCAGAAACCTGTGTTTGATGTAGGGATCTAGTATAAACGAGGCCCAAGTTAGGGGTTTGATTTATATATGAAACAATTTAGAAGGAGAGATGCTCTCTATTGCTATACTTAATACTATCCTTTATTTTAATATGGGCCTTCTGCCAAGGCTTAACTCAGAGATTCAGCAAAGGGCAGCGGTGATCAATCTTGGTTGCTTATACTCTTTTGGAAGCTTAAAATAATACCTGTGTCCAGGCCCCACCTGAGATCACTTAAATTCAAATCTCTATGGATAGGGCCGGGGTATTGGTTTTTTTTTAAAAGCATTCCAAGTTATTTCAGGACAGATAATATTGGATACATTAGGTGAATCACTGAATTTGACAAGAGTTGGATTTGAGGATTCTGCTACTTTGGGCCCAAGTAGATGTTATAATGGGTAGTTTTACATATCTCTTAAATTGTAGAATCCTGTATTATTGGTAATCTCTTTTTTTAAAGTAAATGCTACGAAACTAGATAGAATTAAAGGAAGAAGAGTTGGAGTGGAGTTCTGGAAAATTCATTATTACCTATTGCCAGTATTGGAAAACCAGCATGAAGAATATGGTAGAATAGCATTTAATTTTACCGTACGCCAACGGGTATTTATTGAGGGCCTACTCAGTACTAGGGACAAGGTTAGAGAAGTGAACAAAACAATAAAATATTCAACCTTTATAGAGTTTACATCCTTGAGGAAGGTGCCATATAGAGACCAAGGCACTATAATATATGAATAGTAGGTCCAAACCAGCAAGCATTCCCCCAAGTTTTGGGACTATTGAGCATCAAATGAGAAGTTTGCTTGGTTTTAAAAGCCTGCTTCTATGAATACACGTATCTTCTAACACTGAAGTCATCCTCTGAATCAAAAGAAGCTAATAACATAACAGGTAGGAAGGAGGTGACGAGATGAAGGGACTAGCAGACCTAAGTTTGCTGTCTGATATGCATGTTCATTGAGTGTGAAAGTAGGCAAACTGTCACCATGACTTTACTACACTCTCTGTTTCATAAACCCACACAGTTGGTTTTATGTATGTTCAATGCACACTTGAGCCTGCCCCCACATTTTTATTGTGTATTATTATTACTGTAAAGCTATAAGGCATGTTGTCACAATCTCTGGGGTCAGAAAGACCTGATGCATTTCTCAACTCTATCTCCTGTACTGGGTAAGTTATCTTAAACTTTAACCATTTATTTACTTAGCCATAAAGTAGATACTGTGATATCTACATGTAGGGATCTTGTACACGTTCGAGGTATGTAACCCCCCCTAGCCCAGTCATTGGTATATCTGGATGCTTAGCAAATGGAAATGTTTGTGTTATAGAAACAGCAGCAACTTTTATTTAATATTTAAAATTGAGAAATAGGGAAATTATAAAAACTTTAACATCACAAAAGAAGAGATATGAAATGTAATATGTTTGTGTAAATCCTTTCATTTAGGGTGTAACATATTAAATGTCATGTGAGTTGTATTTAACTCATGCTAGTTTTGAGCCTAGGGCCTCGTGAAGCATATGTAATTCACACATCTCTTCACCTTGGGAGTCACAAGAAATATTTTTCAAGTTACATATAACTCACGAAAAACAATAAACAATTTTTTATTAAATTAGAAAGGATCATTTTATTTTCAAAGATTTAATTCTATTTTCATAATAAAACACTGTGGCCCCAAGGAAAATTTTTTTTCTAGTGTGATATCAATGTGTTAAGTGTTTTAATTAAATCTGTTGTATTAGTTGGAACTTTCTTGGATAGCCATGTTTTTTCCTAAGTTATCCAAATTTTCTTTTTTGCATATTTCTCCAAAAGTGTGATCTAACATGTATAATTTAGTACCAAAGAGCTAGTCAGAATGATACACTACTCTCAGAAGCATCTAGAGTCCATTTTATTTCTGTGTTTACCTTGAGCATCTCTGTATGACCCTTTGCTGATAAGTTCTTCTAATGGTAGGGGCTAGTTTATCAGATATATTCTATGGAAAGGCTTATCTATTGTCTACTCAAATAACTCATTCTGTATGAGTGATCTGAACTCAGGAAATCTGGCTCAGTTCTTATCCAGGGTTTGCAAAATGATTCAGAGACAAGTAAAACAATACTCTTTGTTGCTTGATGCTTGGGTGACAAGTATCACATCTGTGGTTCTACTGGGAGTGTCTGCTGAGAGAAGTCAAGAATAGCTTAGCATTTGGGTGTCAAACTTGATTAGATTTTAAACCACTCTTATCAAGTTTTCCCTGTTCTTGATTTAACTTAAACATTGCGTAAGATCACTAGCTTGGTAAATACCCAGCTCTCTAGCTAGGAGAGGTAAGTGTTCTCTGTGTTCTAAAAGTACATAGACAAGGCTGATATTGATAACAAGTTATGTAACAAACTCATAATGCAGCCCAAAGTGCTATCAGTAGCAGAAGCTGGGTACACAGTGGCTGGTGGTATGTCACATTGATGTACTTGTGGCTTGTGGGTGTGAATGGTTACTGGCTAGAAGAAATGCCAATTTCATTTCAGATCAGTTATAGAAAACTTTTCAAGGCCTTTTATAATCTAATTTTTAATCCTCTGAAAATATTTTCATTTTGCCAATACATTTCTTTTTAGTTAAATATGACTTCAGTTTTCCTTGCACCTTTAGCCATATTCAAATGAAATCAAATCTCAAATGATGTTTTCAAAAGGCACTTTAAACCTAGAAGTGACTTTTAAACTGACTAAATGACTTTGACTGTGTCTGTGAAAATTTAGATAAGATTGTTAGGAAAAAGAAAATTGAGCATAGGGATGATACCCTGATGAGAGCATGAATTTGGCCTATGATGCTTGCAAGTTTTTATCCATTTCTGTGTCTACTTTATGTAGTATGTTGTGCTATTAATAGATTCTATAGGACACTTTCAGGAAATTAGAAGATAGGATTGAATCACAGTGTTCATTATACATTCTTTGCCATTTTCAAAATATATCTAATGTAGATATATGCAGACAGTATACTTTTACTAACCTCTTCTTAAATTTACCACTAACAATATAGAAATATAGCTTATCAAAATCACACCATGACTGGGAAAAGATGAAGTCATTGATTCTTCCACAATACTATGGAAGTACTGTTTAATAAGCTCAGATTTAGATATATGAGATGATAGGAAAAGAAAACTTTAAAAAAATTAATTCAGAATATTAAAGGCTTTGCAGGCCTGTGGGTCACCCTAATAGACAAACCAGTATACAGGAGAAAGGATGTAACTATTCATTACTATGTTTAAATTACAATGGGTACATTTAGGCTGAGTTTACTTACATAGGTGAGATAACTAATAATTATCCATATTCTTTAAAATACCCAAGCATTCAGTGCTGTATGTGGAAACTAAAATCAATCAATCAATCAATCCAAGCATTTCTGCTTAGGAGAAGATTATTTATTTATTTGTTTAATTTGTTTGAAAGAAGTCAATGATCATTATTGACTATTGATAAAGCTTACTTAATAACGTGTTACTATGGCCTCTGATTTCCTTTATGAAATTACCAATAGCTTTTCAAGCTGTGGGAGTTATTCATGACAACAAACGGAGCCTTTTACATTTAGATGTCACATCAAGTATGTATTTTTAATTATGTTTTTACATGTAAAAAAATTCCATAAATGTAATATAAACTTCTGTAACTAACTGGCAAGTTTATGTATGGATCATTTGTCCTCCTTTAATAGCAAAAGGTAAAAACATAATTGTTTTGAATGCCATTTGGTTCTAAGAAATATGTTAAAGTTCAAAACTTAAAAGTCGAAACTGTGTAAGAAAAATTATGCCTTAAATTCATCATGGCTCAGAATCACAATTATGTTAGAATTTTATTATATATCACAGTATAAAGTAGGTTTCCATGTTTAGGTACTATAATTTTATAATAATTGAATGATAAAATCTGAGTTTGGTTTTTGGATAAATGGCTATAAGTATGTAATATGGTGGTTACAATAACACCAAAAAGTTCAGGTTTTGGCCCTGCTAATTACTAACGCTTATGGCTTTGGTTTCTTAAGCTATACAGTGGGAGAGAGATGGACTAATGTGTTTCTTTTACTTTGCAGTGTTGTAACTTTGATTGATAAGATAACTAACCATGGATGTAAGTATGGAAATGTCATTTGGAAGGGCATCTTCTACCATAAACAGCATGTAACAGAGATGGTGTAACAAACTTAAATTCTGGGCCTGAAAGTAAACCTACAGAAAATTCTCCAAGTAGATTTATAAAAGAGGGCCTTTCTCTTTTTGGGGCTTTTTTGGGGAGACTATTTGAATTGTTTTGTGAATATTTTTACTTTGCCATGATTCACCAATCATTAGTGGTAAATGTGGTCGACAGGAATGGATTATCAGGAAACTGAATCCCAGATAAAAAGAGATGCGATGTTTATGTCTGTTTCTAGTGAGACTGCAATTTATGAGCCAGAAGATAGCCCGAAGCAGGTTTAGAGACGGTACTATTTTATCAGGTAGTTTAGAACAGACCGCTGATATGACCGTCTCTTTGCTTTTGAAAGGTCTTTTAGTCAAGCTAGACTAGAATGTATTATAGTTCCTAATTAACCATGGCATTCAGTGACAACAACAATTTATTTCTTATTTCTGATACATGTCCGCAGCAGGTCATTGGGGGATTTGTGCTCTGCGGTCACTCAGAGACCCATGGTGACTGAGTTGCTGCGGTTCTGTGGTCGCACCATTTGGAACACAGAACTCTCTCTTTCTCATTGGTAAGAGAAGACAGTGACTATAGTGTCTCCATGGGTGTTCTGAAACCTCAATCGGGAAGTAACACATGTCACAGCTCATTGGTCACAATTAGTCACATTACAACGTCTAACTGCAAGGAGGATGAGAGTTGTGGGCAGCAGGTGGAGGGCTTTATGCACTTGACTGAGCGTAACACGAAAGAAATGTTGTAGTAGAGGGTTTCCTACCTCTTTCTACCTTTTTTAAGCTTAGAGGATTGTAGTAATTAAAACAAATTTGACTTATATTATTGTATTTGCAGTAATTCTTTTTCTTCTATCTTGGCTTCTCAGTTTGGTATCAGTTCTCAGTTTATGATGACCCATTTCATAATAGTCAAATTTACATAAATTCTAATTCATTACGATGTCATTGGCTCATGGAAAAATCTGTTTGAGAGGAAAGTATTTGTATAGTTGAAAGTTTCTTTTAAATATATATTCTGTGATTTTTTTTTTTGAAATTTTAGTGTTAAATGTGGTCCTTGCCTCTATTTACCAATGCTATTTTATTTGATATGGACCCTTTTCAAATTTTAGTCTAACATTTAAATTTTATTTTGGTCAAATTGAAAATTCAGAGGTTCTCCATCTGTCTTTTAAAATGTAAAAACCAGGATTTCTTTTATGCTTTACCACAAATTTGCACAGCTATTCTTTCTTATAATTTGTTAATGAGGAATTGAGAATTGCATTTATAAATCACTTTAAGAGTATCACTTAGATCCTTATTTATAAATCCTATAGAATAGTATGTACTTAATATGGCCTGATTGTATCTGTGGGCTTGTCAAAGACTTGAAGGCAAATTAAGTGCACAGAAGTTTCCCTCTGTGCTCTAATATGTCAAAGATAAATTTATATTAATGGGAATCTGATTTGTATCATACTCTGTTAAAATGTTGAGATAGTACGTGAGTGGGTGAGATAGTACGTGAGTGGGTGAGAATAAGGTGGAAACTATGTAATGTGCTATTTGCAAGACATTTATTGCATTTATTTGATTGGCAAAGATGTCTTTGTTTAGATGAATTAAAAATTTCTTATTCTGTTATATAAATACAGTCACATGCTCCATAATGATGTTTCGGTCAATGACATGCTATGCATAACATGGTGGTCCCATAGATTCTAATACTGTATTTTACTGTACATTTTCTATGTTTAGATATACAAATACATACCATTGGGCTATACTTGCCTGCAGTATTCAGGACAGTAACATGCTGTACAGATTTGTACCCGAGGGGCGGTAGGTTATACCATATAGCTTAGGTGTGTAGTAGGCTCTACTATCTAGGTTTGTGTAACCACATCCTGTGACGTTCACACAATGCCAATGGCATTCCCACAACTTATCCTTATCATTACTGACTCATGACTGCATATAAATTTTTCTATGTTAACTGAAACTTGTACATCTTATAACTTAAAGAATCTTCCAGTGGGGTTAATGGCCTGCGTAGAATCACACTGTGCAATGAAAAAAATAAAAACAGAACAAAATAACAAAAAGTAACTGAATACTGGTTTTATTTAAATGAAGAAATTGAGGTTAGTTTCACAGAGGAAAACAGGTCATCATTCATAGGCACAAAATGGAAATGAGGAGAACAGAGTCTCCCATAGGTAAATATTTTTCTTTATTGAGGTAGCAGTTTTATGTATATAGTTCTGTCCAGGTACTACTCATGTTGTACAGTTTGTAAATTGAATAGTTGAAATAACTTCTGGAATCCCTATAAAGTGTGCTAACTATGAAACATTCTAAATGACCAAAAAGCTAGTCCTTATAGATTTAGATATTTGATACTTGGATATATTCATTTCAAGTGGTTAATGACTCTTAATTTGCTCTGAATCCTTACGTGTAAGACAGCAATAATAGGGGCAGTGGATGACCTATGTCCCATTTTCAATATTAAAAAAACAAAGCAAAACCTAAAGGCTATTGTGCATCTGCCACTGTAAATTGTTCATTCTATCTAAAGCGTCAACATTCTCTGATTTTTATTGAAATTGCATTATTTCAGAGCAGTGACATAAAGTTATTTCATATTACTCACAAGCTCTGATTGGTAGTATTTACACATCTGAAACAAAAAAGCGGTTTAATGCCAGTGGTGCTGTGTTGAAAAGAAACTCAGGCTAGTTGTATAAAGTGTGGAAAACATTCCCATCCACCCTGCATAGTTTCCTAGATATTAATTGCATCAATGTTTACTTAAAAGCATATTAAAGCTTTATTGATGCTGAGTTCAATATGAAGGCAGTCACATGGGGTTCTGGATTATGAACAGTTTACAGAATTAGTCTAGGAATTCTGCCAAGGAAAGTGGAAGATTTAGAAGAATGGGTTCACATTCACCATACATGTTTACTTAATCCCCTGTGTATGTTTCTCAAATGCTAGTGATTTACCTTGACATTATATAACAGCAGCTGTTATCACATCCCAATGTCCTGTGACTACTTCTTTGGCTCTGACTGATGAAATTTCAAGGAGATGGTGTTGAATAAGGAAAAGTGTTGGAATCCTGTCTGTGCCTCTTACTGGCTGTAGTTTTAAGAACATTACTTCCTCATCTGAAATACAGAGATTAACTGAAATAATAATATGTCAAGATTTTATACTCTGACCTTATAAATATTAAGTCAATTGTTATTTGTTTTTCTGATTGTAAAGTGAACAGGTCCTGGGACATGGAGGAGTTTAAATTTCTTAAACTTTCCCAGATTTATGTTAAAATGATGTAATTTTATGAAATGCTTTCTTAAGCTCTGTCATTCTCAAAAGATCATGGTTGTCTTAATGGCTTTTTTTTTCTGTTGTGAAAGCTTGGTAGGATCGAACCCTGAGCAAAGAATGCGAAATTACTTACATTTGAAGAGAACTAGGTAGTTTTTATTTTGGAATAAATGTATATTGATGAAGAAGGCCTTTGAACTTGCATCATTCAAGAAGCAGCGAATTGAGTGCTACAATGGTGGAAAATGTCTCTGAAAGAGACCAGCCTTTTTGTGATTCTAGACCAATGGATAATGCCACCCGAGCAGTATATAAAATACTGCCTATGGCTAGTTCCTCACTTACTAATTGAGCTAGTTGGCAAATACTCACAAATGTGTTATGGCCTTTTTTATTGAACTGCAAACACAAAAAACCCAATTTCCCTTTTTTGATTACTATTGAATATTATCAAAATTTACTCTTTAGGGAAATTAAAATATATCATCACACAGAGAATCATATTAGGTTGTACTCAAGAAAGAAAATACAGTCTTTTAAATAGAATAAAATGAAAATATTAGTAATTTGTATAGAGTATGGGTACTATTGAAAATTTAAAACAAGAATTTTTGCAAGCAATGCATGATTCTTAAATACTTAATCATGCCTACAAAATACAATATAATATAGTAATCCATGAGACACAAAATGTAATCATAAATAATGTGATAGGACTGTCAAACTGGAAAATGGAAAACATTTCTAAAATTAACTGTTTCCTACTTGATAAAACTCTCTAAAATTCACCAAGGTATTAATTTTTGTAGTGTTATTTAAACCAACTTTCCTAAAACTCCTTTAAATTATCCACCATTTGTTTTCTTAGGCTACCAGGGATGGAGAGGGTACAGCGTACTAGTAAATCATGTCACTGTTTATTAAAGCATGATTCAAGGATCCCACATATTAGGATTTCTTAGGATGCTTATTTTAAAAGGAAAACTCTGGGCCCAGTAATCAGAATACCTGGATGTGGAACCTGGAAATTATCCTTTTTGACAGGCAACCATTAGGTTGCTCTCCAGTGGGATCCTGTGCCGCATTTGAGTGCTAGTGTCTTGGAGGAGTCTGTATCTTAGTGGAAGCAAGAACAAATAGAATATCGTCTGCATTGCACATCCTTTCTAACCAGCTCATATGGTAGAAACCAAGAGCAGTAAGTATCACGTAAGTAAAAACTGTTATCTACATATATATCATTCTCCCCACTTTTCCCCTGCCTTCAAATCTGAGCAGTCTGTTATACTTTTACGAACTGCTCTTCCTAACTGAAGTATATTGCTGCTTTCCAGGTGCAAAAAATCCTTTCATTTCACATTATCTTCTGCTTATCCATACGCTGAGATAATGCACTGGATATATTTTGTCATTTGGCCGAGCAGGAGTTCTATTCGCATGATTTATGAGGATAATTATTTGCTTTGAAATAGCAGCCTTAGAAAGACATCTCACTTTCAGGTAATCTGCTACTGGAGATGGCATTGTATCCTTGAGTTATTGTACTGTCTAGTGAGAATTTTTGGTAGACTAAACCTCACAGTCTTTGGCAAATACCCCAGAGCAGTGCTCAAGGTTCTCCCTTTCATATTTTTCTCTTTCTTATATAGTAACTGAAACTTACGGATGCATGACCTCGTCTGTTAAAATTTCGCTGTGGTTGGAGCAGTGTTTTCATTCAGCTGCACACTGTTGGGTTGCTTTGAGCAGGTAGCGGGTATTGAACTCTTCAAGGACCAGTCACTCCATGACCCGTGGTGAATGGACAGGAAGTGTCACTTTGCACACAAAGGTGTGACTGAGCACTGCCACTCCTCACCACTGATGGAATTGTGGGCTCTGGCCTGAATATGCCCTTTTCTTCATGGCTAAGTACCATGATAGTAAATTGTGATTATTACAGATTAAATGGAATTTCGTCTGGGCTTTACCACTACTGCTTGGCATTTCATTTGGCTGCTCTTACCACTCTAACTTTTGAAGGAGGTAACCAATTTTGATGTATTTTAGTATTAAAGTTATAAAAATATATTTAACTTTGGGATTAGTTTACAGGTCTGAAATAAAATTGTAATTAATCCGGCTTTATTGAGTGGGCCTATCCTTTGTAATTGCAAGTGTATTTCAAGGAAATTTGCTGTGTGAGTGGGGGTGGTAAAGAGAGGTGATGGAATAGTATGATGTCTATCTATATAACATCTCTGCCATTTGCTGTTCAAATATCAACACTTAAGCTAGTCACAAAGGTGAGGCTGTGCGTTAAGTTTTGAAAATGATGCACTGGTAAAAGTAATGGTTGCAATTTGGACAGAGATACATAAGTTAGAATATAATAAGGCAATGTCAGCATAATAAAATTGGCAATAAGGTAATTGTAGTCAGGTGCTAAAAATTGAAATGTATCTTTCATTTTTCTGTCATTTTGAAAAACAAAGACAGTTGCTCTTGAATGTATGAATATTTATAATTGGATAGTGTTGATCTCTTCTGGCTACAGAGAGCTAGCTAGTCTATAAATATAAATAGGCTGAGTCTGAGAACACTGTGTACTGTGACAGTGGCCAGAAATGCTGAATCCTTAACACTCATGGTGGAGCTGGATACCTGGGAGCTGGGGCTCCCACACAGTCCCTGAAATGTAGATCTCTTTCCCATACTTCTCTCTTGCTCCTTGCCTTGCTTGCCCTCTCAGAAAAGTGACTGCTTCCTAGATCATGTTGTACAACTTGTGAAAAACAGTTAGTAATTGGAGGTTCATGATCTCTATCTTTGCTTCTTTCTTGCTGCTTAATATTGTGGTATCATATGAAACTATTACAATGTGAACTCTGACCCATAGCTGATTAAATGGTTCTTAAGTTACATCTACAGAATGAGCAGGCTAAAGCTCAAGTTGAATAGCATTACAGTAGCTAACTTTGTTTCTGTAGGTAATTGAAATTACAGCAAAATGAAAATGTGAAAGGTAAAAACTGTATCTATTTCTTGGCTCAGGAAGGATGGATCCCCGTCCTTGTCCCGTTTTTCTGTATTGCCAGGCTCCATCCTCATTCTTTTGTCTAGAAATTCTCTTTTCCACTATCTTAAATGTTCTTAATACTCAGTACTTGGCTCCACCATGAAGTACTGACCTTCTGTAAAGACCCGGAGTTCATATCTCTTCTACTGCTTCTTTGAAGCTTAGCGTTTCTTCCATTGTAGAACCAAAAAGGTCGTGTTAGAAGCTATGTTAGAAAAAGCATGGGACTAAAGTGGACTCAGGAGGCATGGCTTACTGTTTCAACTCTGATCCCGGCTATCTGAATGACATAGAATAAATAAAAGCATTTCCAGACCCCTGTTGCTCATGGTAGTTTGGAAAGTGATCTGAAGGGGAAATACAGATTTATGCTTCATCAGAATGAATTGATGGCTGAAGCCATGGGATATGGAAGATCGTTCATATAACATTGCAGTTTATGATGTGGTGAAAGAAAAAAGTTGCCAAGATAAAAACCTTAATTGAAGGGAGGGCAGAGAAGGAGGAGTTCATAGGAAAATTGAAGAGGGTTATCTCAGAAGTAGCAGGAAAAAGAGCAATAGTTGTGTCATGAAGTGCATGGCGGAGGATTTTAAGAAGACAGAAGAATTGTAAATAGTTTTTGTTGCTGTGAAAAGGTACAGTAGGATGAGAAATGAAAAATGCTTAATAAATTCATTAAGTAAGGGCTCATTAGTAACTGTGATGGAACTAGTTGTATCTGCAGAAAGGGACAAGAGCAAGGTTGTGCTGAAGTGAGCTTGCTGTGCAAGTGAGGCAGCCTGTTGGTCGTGCCGTCGGTGAGCATGGGTGGAGAACAGGAGATAGCGCAGATGGAGAAGAAGCTGGACCCGAATAAGGAGTTGTTTAAATGGAGATTATACGCAGGGACTAGATCAGTCAAAGGGGGATAGACTAGAGAAATAGAGAAAGGAGATAACCGATGAGGGAGAGAGGCTGGAAGAAGATAGCGGGGAGTGAGATCCTGCACATAGAAGGATGGCCTAGCTTTAATCAGGGTGAGTGACACCTGGGACTTAGACTTTTCTCTGTTTGGCTAAGTTAAATATTGTGTAGAGATTGATTTTCCATTTGCTTTGCTTTCCCCAAAGCTATTTGCCTTTTAGTTGACTCACTGGTACTGCATTCAGCATTCTTAAACTAGGAAATTTTAGTAGGAAAAAAGTTTATGTGTAGAAATATTGGGAACTTTGATAACAAAAAAATTCTTAAAATGTACTTGAATATTTTTCTTTACTCTTCAGTTGCCAGAATTTTATACTGTCTGTGATACATACATGCACACATACTCATATGCATATGGGTTTATGCTATTATTGTTATTTGGTAAAGAGAGGCTGCTCACCACACACTGCCTATAAATATGTGTTGACTGTGTGTTGTTAGAGGCACAAAAACCTTTTTTCTCTGGATAAGGAAGGAAAGGGAAAATAAAGGCCTGATAGTGTCTAACTTTAAGTATTTCAAATCTCAAGTATTTCAATTCTAGTATTTTAAATTTCTAATAATTTGGATATCATGGATAGAGATTTTTCTATAATCTTTGATGAAATGGTATGCTAACCAGATTTAGCCTGTATTCTCCCACTTTTGGACAGGGTATAATTACTGAACTCAATTGTTCTGCCTGTGGGTGTAGGAAAACTTTCATCCTCACATGAGAATATTCAGATTGTAAACAATACTAAAGAATGTTCGAAAGGTGTAAAATAATGAAGTCAATATACCCTTAAGAATTTTAGAGTTAGCTGTTAACTGTAAGAGAAAACCAGCTTTTTGTTTCTATAAAAATAATCTTGACTCTCCAGTAAAGCATTAAATTCATTAAAACTTTTACTATGCTAGTTATTTGATTTCTGGAAAATATTTGCTAATGAAATAACTATGTTTACTTTAAATACATATTGTAATTTGCACTTAATTAGTTGAGCCTGAATGTGTAAAGGTAAGAGCTGACCATTGGAGGCTGAAAGTACGTGATTAAAAGGCAGTCTAGATGAAAGTGGCCTGGGCTGGAATCTGAGCTCCGTCATATATTAGCTCTGTGATCTTCAGCAAGTTAGTTTAAATTCCTAGGCCTCATATTCCATATAAAACAGGAATAATAATAGTATCCTCCTACGGTCATGTGAATTGGATGAGTTAATACTTATAAAATACTTAGCACTTTGGCTTACTCTTTCTAATGATGTTAACCATTCTTGTTGCCATTTATATGCATTCTTATGGTAGGTGGTAAAATAAAATGAATACAAATGTAACAAATTCAGAATAATTTATGTAAGGAAATACAGTTTATAAGAATGAATATTATAGGAATACAATTTTGTTTGGGAAAAAAGGTGTAATACTCATATAGAAAAAATAAATATGCTAAAATATAAACAGCGATTATCTCTGGGTGGTATGATTATGAATGCTTTTAATTTTCTTTGGGAATTTTTGCATTTTTCATATTTTCTATAAGGAATGTATATTACCCTTATAAAATATATATAGCAAATGTGGTAAAATAATATAGATATTCCCAATATGAACTATTTAGACATTAAAAACATAGTTAAGAATGTAAAATGAATCTTTTTATATTTGGGATGCAATTCCCAATTGCATCAGAAACTGCAGAAGGAATTGAAGCAGTTTCTGCATTTAATCAATGAGCATAATACTTACATGGATATTTTTAGCAGATTTTACCTCCTGGGATAACATTCTTTGGCCATCCTGTAGCACAGTTTTGAAATTGCTCATCCTAATGTCTGTAGGTACCTATGCAAGGAGTGAAAACCCAGCATTTTAGCATGGAAATTTTAGCTGGATAAAAGAATAAAATAAAATAATATTAATAATAAAAAACCCACAAACAATGAAACCTACCAAATCATGTGTAAATTATTTCTGTTTTTCTTTTTTCTGGCTTTGCTCTGTTTTTCTTTATCGACAACATGTAACCATGTAATGATTTTAGACTCCAAGATTTGTGTAGCATACTTTCATTAGAATTTAGTATTAACATGATTAGTAATATCAGTATGACTGTGTATGTGGTTTCTTTTCAGGCTTCTGTTTTCATATTAGTTATGAGGGTGCACATTTATTGGAAACACTCATCAAAGTCTCTCTAAATATTTACATATGCAGGAAATAGAATACGATGAAGAATTTTTGCTAAGAATGTTGATATGTACTAGTATGTGATCACCTAGAAAATCAGGAAATCATGTACTAGTCAGTATAGGAAACAAATACAAGCATTCTTCAACTTGTTCAGTTTTTTTGAGTAATATCAGTCCCCTGACAACATGATCCAAATGTCAGTGATTATGATATATTAACTGTGAGTAATTGCATTAAGTACAAACCTTACTGTTAGGTATTCAGCTTAGAAATCACTATGTAAATAACAGATATATGTCTTGATCAGTGGCTAATCATACCACTTCTTTTTTTTTTTTTTTTTGAGACAGAGTCTCACTCTCTTGCCTGGGGCGAGTGCCGTGGCGTCAGCCTAGCTCACAGCAACCTCAAACTCCTGGTCTCAAGCGATCCTACTGTCTCAGCCTCCCGAGTAGCTGGGACTA
>CAUYSK010078757.1:0-48104 GCA_963575035.1 Avahi laniger | reverse complement strand
GAGAAACCAAAAATGTGATATAAATATATTGGGAGGATAGGGAAAGAGAGTTGGGTGGTGTGAGTGAAAGCTAAATCTTCCCATGTCAAAATAGATGTTAGTGCACAGGACTTAAAATGGATAAATTTTTTTTTTTTTTTTGAGACAGAGTCTCACTGTGTTGCCTGGGCTAGAGTGCCGTGGCGTCAGCCTAGCTCACAGCAACCTCAACCTCCTGGGCTCAAGCAATCCTCCTGCCTCAGCCTCCCAAGTAGCTGGGACTACAGACATGCGCCACCATGCCTGGCTAATTTTTTCTATATATTTTTAGTTGTCCAATTCATTTCTTTCTAATTTTAGTAGAGACGGGGTCTCACTCTTGCTCAGGCTGGTCTTGAACTCCTGAGCTCAAACAATCCACCTGCCTCGGCCTCCCAGAGAGCTAGGATTACAGGCGTGAGCCATCACGCCCAGCCAAAATGGATAAATTAAAAATAAGTAGTAGTAATCTGCACAGAGGTGGAGGAAACTACCAGGAGAATCAATACGACCATTCATAGTGTTTATAGTAGGACAGGGCGTTGGATACAGGACCCTGTTACTTGTTTCCTCATACATATGGTAAAACATTTTATTTGTTTTGTTTTTTATTTGCTTGTTTAGAAAAATTAGGATTGAATTATATTGTAAATTAACTATGTCATTAAATTATTTCTGTGACTATAGGCATTTAGTAGCACTTGGTCAATCTGTACCTGGCTTTTTGCTGTTTCATTATCTTATGACTACTGTTCCTGACCATTAGATGACAGCAGACATACCTAGGAAATAGATCCACCTGTGGACATGAATTTGGGCATGGTTATGTCCTTTGAATGTGCTCCTGAGCCCCCTATGACACGATCATCTGGGGTGTTTGTTTAAAATGCAGACCTTTAGAATAAATGTCCTCCAGGAATCTGTACTTAACCAAGTACCCTATAAAAGTTACTTTTTGTGACATTCAGAAGAAAATAGATTAACAGGGACCAAGAAACTGTTTCCTGTGTCCATACTTCTGCCTCCAATAAGCTCTGGTTTCATGTTCACACAGATGGTACCTGGGGCTGGCTCTGTGCCTGCTATCCAAAGAATCCCTCTACCTGGAGCAGAGATGCTCGAAGAAGAGCCTCTGTATGTGAATGCCAAACAGTACCACCGTATTCTTAAGAGGAGGCAAGCCCGGGCAAAACTAGAGGCAGAAGGGAAAATTCCAAAGGAAAGAAGGGTATGTAAAAATAACATGGGGAAGGATATAGAAAGAGAACAGCAGAGTTCTACTTTTGAAATTATCTTTTTTGTATGGTTGGTTTTCTTGAGTACCTTCCAAACAATTGAAGTTAGGTAGATAGAAGTTAGATAGCTGTTTTTGTAGGAGTTAGCATTTGTTATTACTATATGCAGCTTCAACTATAACAACAATCGAAAAAACCTCAATGGCTTAAACAAGATTTTATTCTTTTTCTTACATAAAAGAAGTCCAGGGATAAAATTGTCCCGGACCAGTAGCTCATTTCCACAGTTCTCAAGACTCATTCTCCTGTCTTACTGCTAATACTCTTAGTCTGCTCTTCATGGTCCAAGATGACTGCTTGGGCTCCGGCCTAGGAGCAAAGAGAACAAGAAAGTTTCTATTTCAAGGAAACTTCCAAGAAGTTCTGTACATCTTGTTAGCCAAAATTTATTCACCTGGTCACACTTAACCTGCAAATAAAGCTGAGAAATATTAGTCTATTTACTGAGCAGCCATTTGCCCAACTAAAATTTGGCCTCTTATTAAAGCAAAAGAGAAGAGTATATATTGGGAGGTGTAGGTAGTGATCTCTGCAATACTTTCTTAAAAATTGATTTAGCATTCACATTCTTGTGGTAGATATATATATGGTTAGCTGCTATCTTATTCACTTAACTGTTTTCTCCAAAGCTTTCTTCATCATTCAAAGTCATTATTGTCCCTTTGATCACAGCTGTCTTAGCCTTTTCAGGATGAAATTTTGCATTAAATAACTATTCTGGTTCTGGCTAGTATTTAAATGGTTTTATTTCTGTTGTTGTAGAAATACCTGCATGAGTCTCGGCACCGTCATGCCATGGCACGGAAGCGTGGTGAAGGTGGGCGATTTTTCTCTCCAAAGGAAAAAGATAGTCCTCATATGCAGGTAAGAAGATTTATACCTTTTATTCTCTTTATTATTATATTACTTTTTTTTTTTTTTTTTAAGGTTAAAGCCTTCAGCAGTGTCTTCTTGCTATATTCACACTCAGAGACTAATCACATTCTCTAAACTGGATGTAGTATTTTATCTCTTTAGATTCCCTTTGGTCTTAAAAGCACTAAAGGTTCTTAATTCAGTGGCCTTTCTTCCTTCTTCACCTTTGCAAATTATTACTATTAATTCCTTCTTAAAAATCTCTCGTCTTAATTTTCAAGGAACAAGTTTTACTATTTCTTAGTGTAAAAGTAACAGCAGCAGCTGAAACTTATGTGAGAGGCATTAAGAAATTTTTCAAACATTTTTTTTTTTATTGAATCTTCACAGCACCTTCAAGCCCCATAACATAAGAATTATCATCTCTGAGTTTACTTTGTTCTCATGGGGAAAAAAAAATTATCATCTCCATTTTACAATTGAATCTGAGGTTTAGAGAGATTAAGTAATTTGCCCAAGGTGAAATACTTAGTAAAATAATGCAACTGAAATTCAAACCCAGTTAGTATAACTCCAGAATTTACTCTATACTGGTTCATCCATCTAATTCCACTTATCATTTTACAAGCATTTCTGAGTCAGTGAATCCAAAACAGAACTCTTGATTTATTTATTTATTATACATAAGCACATATCTCAACAAGTGACATGTCTATCCACCCAGTTACTAAAGCTAGAACTGTCCAATTCTTGAACAAGTCCTCTTGGTTTTTATCTCTAAAATATAATTTGTTAGTTTATTTTTTCCCTCCCAACTGATGGTCTGGCTTAATCCTCTCTTCTTTGGCTTAGATTAAGAAACCAGTTGCCTAATTGGTCTCCCTTCTTCCACTCTTGTCCCCCTCTAGTCCATTCTACACACCTTAGTGTGATCTTTTTAAACTGTGCATCTTGTCACGTCACTGTTCTCCTCAAGCTCCTTCAGCTCCCATCCTCTCCCATTTGCACTTGGACTGAAACCCAAAGTTCTTGCCATGGCCATCAAGGCTTGCGTGCTCCAGCTCCTGTCTACTTCTAGATTCATTTCCTCCTGCTTCTTGTGGTCTGTCCAATGCTCCGTTTCCTGCCATGGGCCTTTGTCCTTAACAATTTCTAATCTGTAATGCCTTCACTCCATCTCTTTGCATGGCTGTCTCTCTCTTATCTTTTAGGTCTTGGTGTAAACCTAAGAGGGAGTGCCTACCCCACTCTATATATAAAGTACGTCTCTTCTATCTTCCTGTTTTCTTGCAGCGTCTTCCTTTTCTTTAGAGTGTAATAATGAATGGTTGTGTTTAATTGTTCAAAATTGTTTTTTTCACTAGACTATAAGTTGTGTTGGGGCTAGAGGATTGTTTTGTTCTCTGTTGTATTTACTGGACTTAGTACTATTTAAGTAAGTTAGTTGTGTTTAAGTACTAGTTGTGTTTATTGGACTTAGTGTCCAGTTCTGAACAAGCTTTCAGTAAATATTTGTGGAATTAGTAGATTCCTCCCATATACCGATAACTTCATTCTGCACGAACATCACATTCCACTTGCACTATTGCAGGATCCTCGCAATTAATCTCCACTAATTGACCTTATGCAGTACTGCCGGATCAGTCTTTATTAGACAGTGTGTTTTTTTAATCCTGTCAGTCCCCTGCTCAATGATGCATGCTAGTTCCATATTTCTTAACTGCATCTAATCTCAGACGATTTCTTTATAACTTCTAAGCACCTTTGCCACATTACCCCTCTAAACAAATCTAACCAGGTTTCCTCAGTGTCCCCACACTAGACCATGTAGGGGTCAAGGGAAAAAATTTCCCCTTCTCCTTCTGAAGCTTTGCTGAAAAACCAGTTCACAAAAGGCAGATTAATTGGTGAAAAAGCATGAGAATGATCAACCTGTAACCCAATGAGGTACAGATGATTATACACCCTTCTTAGGGGAAAGGGAGATGGGAAAGTATGAGTGATTTTAGGGGGGGTAGTAAATGATTTTTATGGAAATTTATTGTGATTAACATACAGTGGCCTGAAACAAAAGTCTGTTAGGCCCACAGAGCAGACTATGGTTTATAACAAAAGTCTGTCCCAAGTTTGTTGACAAACTTCAGTCTTTGTTCCTGTGATATAAATTCATTTAATGAAAACTCAGGGAAAGAACCAGAAGTAATTGTTTTCTTCTTTGGCAGGTCCAGATGATAGGCAGATAAGGAACTTCAGAGAACAAATTCATCCTGTGCTTTGGGAAAAAAAGATAGAGAGATTGGGGGAGGTTGGGTGTCAGAGAGACCTTACAGCTTTTTCTTCAGTTCAGCACGTCAAAAGTACCGTATTTTGGGGTATCAGTTTCTGAGCCCCAACAAGCACTAACAACTCTTCCAATGCTATTAGTCCTCATTGATAATGTGAGAGCCTCTCCTTTCTCATTGCTGTCACTGTTATTCTGTGATGCAGTGTGAGTGTGGTCTACCAGCTCCAGGAGTGTGTTGTCCTAGGAACTCTGCTAATTCTGTTTTCTAACAATACAACATTGGTCAATTTACTGGGTATCTTTTAGCCTTTATTTTATAGATAAAGGCTAAAAGAGGAGTACTTTTATCTTTATCTGTAAAATGGAATACTGTTGGATACTTAACAGGAATGTTGTGGGGATTTCATGCAATAATTCACATTGAGCACCTACTTAGTGCTGTACCTAGTGCATGGTGAGTGTGTAGTAGATGCTAATTATTGTTCTTGCTCATTACTCAAGACCTAGCTCCAGTCCTTCCACCTCCAGGAATTTTTCAGCTTCTCCGATCTTGCCTGCTGAGGTCTCAGGGCCTTGGTATGGGGAAACTAAAGGTGGTTCTTGTGGAGTGTTGTAAAAAGCCTCCAAGGACTGATACTGGTGTTAATACTGCAGGTCTTAAGTGAGCAGCAGCACGCGGAGTTTAGTGGAAAGAAGATTAAATGGGAGTCGAGGAATTTGGCAGTTAGCTCTTTCTGGACTCCTGAATAACTTTCTAACTCTAGTCCAGGCAGATTACCCATCTAGGCTTCAGATTTGTCTACAAAATGAGTGCATGTGTAGATTCTAATGTTCTTTCCAGTACTTAGTATTCAAATGTGATGGTTAGAAAATAATTACAAAAATACAGCATGACATGGTTTCTCTGGATCTTTTTCTTAGCCACCTGAATACCCTTAACCCCTTAAGGGTAGAGTACAATACAAGATGCTTACGAAAGAGATAGACTAGCAACTCTCGAGTGTTTGGTCATAGAGTGCCAAACGTTTATCTCCTTAAGAATAAAGTTTATTGTCTCTTCTTGCCTAAAGAGGCTGTACTTTTTAAGCCATGTGTGCAGATTTAGATGCATTACAGGCTTTTGGTTTACTTGGCAAAGTTGTGTTTCTTCTGTTGAGGAGAAGTATTGAGAGCCAGGAGTTCCCTCTTGCTTTTGCAAAAGACTTTAATCATTATTTTGCCATCTTTGTCTCTAGGATCCAAACCAAGCTGATGAAGAAGCTATGACACAGATCATCCGAGTGTCCTAACCCCAGGCCATGTGATGGAACTGATCATGATCTGTTCCTTGCCACTGTTTCCTACTGTTCCAGGAAATTGATCAGCTCTTCCAATGGGACACTGACGATCACATTCTGCCCTTTTCTACAGGACAGAAACCACTTAGTTTTTAATAAGTGGCTCAGTATTATAATTGCAGTGATGTCTGGCAAATTGAAGTTGCAAGCCTTTGTCTTACTCTTTCAGTCAGAACCTATTTCAGACTGTTGATGACATTGATATTTCGTGGATTAGGATGATGCAAGGAGACAGGTGCCGGCCGAGCAGTACACAAGCACTTATATTGACTGGTAAAGCCAGCCAGCCACCTCAGCAAGGAAGAACAAGCTTCTCAACCGGAACTACAATCAGAGAAGCCTCTCAGCCTACTCCTTCCCATGGAATTTAGACAGCATCCATCCCTCTGGTCAGGGATCTCTGGCTGACTAAATGGACACTTTATATTCAGAGATGGCTTCCAGGCAGGGAAGTTCCATCCAATAAATTCTCTGAGATACATTCATCCAATCTGTGGTAATAATAAGAATTTTTGTCTGCCCAGATGGTAGGTTGGTATCTTTGGACTCCAACCAAGAAAAAGCTAACTGGGGAGAGAATGATAAAAGACTGGAGCACTAAAAATATACAATCCTGGATCTCTTTTTTTTTTCGCTTTGAAAAGTTGTGCTCTGCTTGTCCCTCTGTTGACAGGTCATCTGGACCATGGTTCTTGCTGTGGCTACTTCTAAGAATTTAGAAGGGTATTGGACTTTGAAACTGCCTTTACTAAGAGAACAAAACTGTTCAACAACTTCTATGCTGAAGAGCTGAGGACATTTGTAGTAACTCCTAAACAGAGAGCCAAACTAGTGATTTTCAATCATAGGCTTTGTGACAGCATTTGGGGAATTGTCAGCCTAGGAGGAGAGAAAGAGAGAGTAGTGCATATACCCATATGTCGTCAGAGAGCATGATTCTCCAGTGGATGGATACCTGGGATAGCTTATTAAGATTAAGAGACTGATTCACATTTACACTAAAACTTTTAACAAGCACTGAAAGGGAGATGTCTGAGATTTGGTCCTTGACAATTTCTGGAAAGCACTGCTTAATCACGCTGTCCTGGACATAGTCCAGATTACCTGCTACAGCTTGAGGCGGATATTGGCTTCACTCTTACCACACATTGTGCTGGCCCCAGAGAGTGAACATTCTCATTCTTCCCATGGCAGCTGATTCTTTGGTGCCAGTTTTCATTTGTTTTCCCTTTCTCCATAGGCCTTGCACAGAAAGATTTTCGCATTGCATCCATCCTGTGGAAGTAAGCTGCAGAACTGGAAATAGAAATGCCTGCAGGGTCAGGAACTGGGCAGTAGTTCCCAGAATGGGTTGTGCCTCAGAAATGTATTTCTTTTCTAGATGTTGAACCCTGGGAGAACTAAGATGATATTTTGGAAGAGTTGGCTGCCTTCTCTGGAAACAAAGAAGGGAAAACTAGTCAATAATTCTTCTGAAGAACATTTGGGGTTGATTTAAATACCAAGGATAAAAATTGGCCCTTTCTTCTTTGACTTCAGTCTGAATATATTAAGAACAGAAAAGAAGTTAAACCCCAAACAAAAACATCATAAAGGGAGATCACTGGTATGGTAGAAATAGAGGTACGGAGCTATGCAAAGGAAACAGGAAGTGAAATCTTCCTAGTTCGGGGGATTTAATAATCTGTCCTGGCTTCCAGATAGCCAAAGGGCTGATCCTTTGGTAAGCTCGCTAGAAACTTCTGGCTCTTTACAAGTGTTTCAGATATTAACTTTATTCAGTAAAGTTTTTCAGATGCTAGATTACTAAAAACACTGAGGAATTTATATTCCTTGTTCAGTTTAGAAGTCCAAGATGCAGAGTTCATAAAGAAATTCCTCAAACCTACTTTTTAGTGTTTAAGCCACCAACAGTTCTAAAATGCTATTTATTTGTGTCTATAAGTTTGTACATAGTAATACCAACCTCATTGTTGCTGAATTTCTTTTGTGGGGGGGAGTTTGAATTTTGTTTTAATTGAAATGCTTCAGTTGTCATTTTGTCATTGCATTTCAGATAGCTCATGACACTTCTGTGGTCATTTTAACACACTATAATAGCCCACAAAGTGGGGGCAGGGTATTGATGTTTGAATTTTTTTGTTACTAGTATTTTACTCATTTTTCTTTATGACTGTAGTGTAACTTCACAGATGCAGAGTGAATGGATGAATGAATAATTGGTTTAATGCTAGTTATGTCACTTCTTGAGTGCTTTCTTTTTGCAGGATAATTGTAAATGTATATATTTTAATTGCACTGGTACATTGAACATGTCAGTGTCTATACCACTGGACCAACAGAGCATTTTCTGGCTATAGGGTGCCTGCTACTAATAATGTTTTGATTTTCCTTTGGGACTCAACTATATAGGTTTTTTCCCCCCACGAGTAGGGGGAGTACAGGTGATTGATCATTGATGTCATTGCAATTGTTATTTTTTAAAATAAATTTATAAAAATACTAAAAACTGATTTGGCTTTTGAGGAGTCTGCAACCCCTAGGTCCTAGGTTGTGTTTATGTTGAAGTTGTTACCTCTGTGGATAGTGTCAAACTTGTTGTGTCTGGGCCTCTTGGTTTTATCCCCCTTTAATTTCTTCTTCCCTTTTGGCCCTTCTACTCAGCTGTCACCTGTGGCCTGATCGTGTATTTGGTGTTACTAGTGGAAGAGTTCATCAAAATGTATTGAAGTAATTCCATGAGTAAAATTAGCCCTTTCATTTATCATCACAATGGCCTAGATTTATTAGCTGTTACAGACCTAAAGTAGTGAAGGTGTACCTTTTAGATTTTTTCATTTCCTTAGAAAACCAAAGCAAAAATACTTTCCTGATAAAGTTTAAAATCCACAGTATGCTCATCCTGTTTTATGGTGTCCAGAAATCTGAGCAACAAAGACTGGCAGCCTCCAGTGTGTCCTTAGCACACAAAAGAGAGAAACAGCCCCGCAGGGAGCAAGCACTCATAATGAGAGCAATAGCCCTGTTCTGGCTGGTAAAAGAAAGAGAAGAAACTCTTCATAACAATTAAGGAAAAGGACTGGCAGCGTTCAGTAGCTTTAGTCAGATTTATGCCAATGAAACTCATCATGAGCAAATTCAGAGGTGACCCAAGACTCTCCTCTGGTGATAAAGGGGAAAGACTATTTATATTTATCCCGTATTATCTGCTTTACGGTTGAAGCGTCCTCACCTCCACATTTCAAGATTAAAAATGACAGCTCTGCTCCTTTGAAAGCGCCGCCCGTCTCGCCTCCCGACCCCTCGCGTCTCCTCCGAAGTCAGCAGGGCTCAGGCTGCGGGAAGCAGGCGGGGCGGGGCCGCGGCCGCTTCCTATTGGCGTCGCCCCAGGGAAGCCCGCACGGATTGGTTGGCGGGAGGGCCCTCGGGCGCCGCGTGCGCGGACTGGCTACTGCGCGCACGGTCCTGTTTCCGGGAGCTCGGCTGGCAGCTCTGCGCCGCCATGGCGACTGGCGAGCAGGAGGCGGTGCCGCCTTTCTGGCCAGTGGAGGCCCGCTTGGCGGCGCTGCTGCCCGACCTGCTGGTCTTCGGGAAGCGCCGGGGATCGGAGCCCCAGTTCGTCACGACCCAGGGCGTCCTCCTAGGCGTTCACGTGACGGGTGAGGGCGAGGGCAGTCGCTTGCAGTCCCCTGGCCTGCCAGCGGAGCGGCCGTTGGGCCTAAGCTGCTGGAGGCCGCGGCGGTTACAGCCCTGGCCCCCGGCGAGCTAAGGGGCGCTCTAACTGCACCCCACGGCTGCCGCAGCAAACTCGAAGGGTATTCATTTTCAGAGCGAGAGACACGTTTTGGGATGAACTGGTTTAGGCCCTGAGCTCGCTGCAGAGTCGGTGAAATTGAGACTGAGAGGACCACACGGCGGGCTTTGAACCAAGTGTTCTAACCGCGAGCATTTTCCATTAAGCGTCTGCTTTGTCGAATTACTTTATTCCTTCAATTAATTCATTTTTGGGGTCCACAAGTGTGTGCCCGCCATTATTCTAGGCGTCAGCGATCTAACAGCCACTTTGAGAGTCTCTCATGTGACAAATACTTGAGTTTATTCTATGCGCCATGAAGATGGGTAATATAAGGTGCCCGTCCTCACCATATGAGTTCTCAGTAAAGCTTTAATCCTTCTCCTTGTCAGTGGTTTCTCTGGCCCACACATGAGGGGAAATCCTGGTTTCCCTTGGCCAGGGAGCCTGAGAGGGTCGAGGGAAGAGACAGCTGGCTTAGATGGAAAGCGCGCTGCAGGCAAATGTTCAGCATCTGTAGCTGCTAGAAACAGGGTAGCCCTCTGGATTCCCACGGCGGCAGCCAGCCTCGCCCTGAGTAGTTTCTAAGTAACACCATGTTTTACTAAGTTCCAAGGGACCTGTTTTCCTTTACACTAGCCTGATGTGTGGAGGGAAAGGGGCCTAAAAGTTTAGGATTTGCAGCTAACATAGTAACTTCTGCTTTATTGGCCAGGGTTTACAGCATTAGTAGACAGGTTCAGCCTGACCTGCAAGTCGGAGCATGACATGGACAAACTGGCCCACATCTTCAGTTATTACATTAGTGCCATCGTGGAGCGTGAGTGATCATTGCAGGGGAACAAGGAGGTGTGGTGCTGGGCTCCTGAGGGTTTGTAAGAGAAGGGGGCCTGGGGTGCTTTAAAACAGGTGCTAAAGGATCATTCCTGTAGCATTACTCATCTTTGGTTTCTTCAGGTTGCCATTGACAAAAACTAGATCTTTTCCTGTGTCTGTCAGTCTATCCGGTCTGCATTACACTGACTATATTCAGGAGGTGGGGGGAGGGGAGCTAATTTTAATTTTGTATGTGTGTGTTTTATTTCAAAATAAAATATTTCTCAAGTTGTTTCTTCTAACAGTAATATGCTTCATGTGTGTATATCAGATATAATTTATATAACACCTTTCCATTCTATTACTGTATTTTCATTCTGTGAGAAAGGAATAGGTGTTTTCTCTATTTTCTGCCATGTATTAAGCTTTTGTATATTTGCTTAATATCACATATCTGGAAAAAACTCCTTATTTATGCAGGGAACATATTTTGAGTACCTACTCAGTGACATGCATTGTAATAGGTGTGGGGGAGCAAAAACCCACTCTTGAGCTTACTAGTTATGTTTGCTCAACAGAAATTACTCTGGCACTACACCTTTTAGTACTTACGTAGCATTCTCATCCTTTACTGGCAGTGCCCTATACAGTTATGTGCATCGTTTTGAGATTCACCAGAATACTTAAATTACTTTGTGGCATCTTCTTTAGGAATTTGATTATTTGACTCACCCTTTACCCCTGAGAAACAAATATAAAAGGTCTTTCACTGTTTTTCATCAGGTTGGGATGAAAGGGAAGATGAAAATTATGTATTGAATATGTATTATTAATATAATACGAGGTACCACTGGGTACTAGAAATACAGGGAAAAGTACACATGGAAACTGCCCTCACGGAGTTTCCATTTTAGTGGGATAGATAATAAGTAAACAAAATAATGATAGATTATGCATTGTCTTAAGGAAATAAACATAGTGTAGTGGTAAGAAATAAGTGCAGGATGGGGGAGTTTCTGTGTGAGACAGAAGAGGTATTATTTAAACCGAGACATGAAAGATGAGGGGAACACCTTGGGAAGAGCTAGGGGTAAAGCATTTCAGACAGAAGAATGCCAAGTACAAAGGTTCTGAGAAAGGAAAAGGCTTGGCATATTCCAGGAACTGGCAGGAGGCCAGTGTGGCCAGAGCATAGCTGGCAGAGTGAAGAGTGGCTTGAGATTAGGTTGGAGGAAGGCAGTTTATCAGATCCTCAAGCTCTGTAGTCCATAATAAGGAATTTGAATTTTTTATTTTTATATAAAGGCAAACTTGGAAGGTTCTAGCAGAGAAATGATATGATCTGATTTGTACTTTTTAAAGCTCATTTTGGCTGCCTCATGGAGATTGGATTTATAGGATGTTGGTGGAAGGTGAATGGTAAGAATAGAAGCTGGAAGAGGCAATTGGAACAGTCCTGGAGAGATGATGGAGATTTGGTCTAGGGTTAGTGGTTCTCAACCTCAACTGTGCATTAGATAACCACTTGGGTAGCTTTTAAAAATCTTTTTTCTCCTTTTTTATTTATTTTTCCTTTTTATTTTTTATTTTTTAGAGACAAGGTCTTGCTATGTTTCTAAGGCTGATCTTGGGCTCCTAGGCTCAAGCAGTCCTCCTGCCTGAGCCTTGCGAGTAGCTGGGACTGCAAGCTTGCACCACTGTGCTCAGCTACAAATCTTAATGCCTAGACTTCCCCTCAGACCATTTAAATCAGAATTTCTTGGGGCGGGCCAGGAATAAGGACTTTTTTTTTAAGTTTCACAGGCAATTCCAATATGCCATCAAGACTGAAGACTGTTACTCTAGAGATATGGCAGTGGAGCTGCATGGGGATGAATTAACTTGAAATGTATTCTGCAGGTTCCACAGGTAGCAGTTGCTGGTGGATGAACTTCAGTGGGAAGTAGTGAGAAAAAGGACTCTCAGTTTTTTGACTTTTGTAACTGAATTGATAGTGTCATTTACCAAGATGAGAAAGACTGGGCTTTGAGAAAGAAAATCAAGAGTTTTGTTCTGAATATATTGAGTTTGAGATGCCAATAAGTCATTCAAGTAGAGAAATCAAGTTAGGAGCTGTGATTGAGCCTAGAGCTCAGAAAATAGATCTCTGTTAGAGATGAAAATGTGAGTGGATGGCATAAAAGTGATACTTAAAATTGAGAACTCATTGAGGTCATGTTGGGAGAGTGTAAATGAAGAGAAGCTGCCTTCGACTGAGGCTTGAAGAACTCCAGAGAGGATTATTGGGGAGAAAGAACCTGCAAAAGAGACAGCAGAGCAGCCAGCGAGGTAGGATATTGTGTCCCTGTCTCTGGAAGGTCGTGACTAGCTGGTTGGAAAATGAAAGCTGTCAAGTCCGGTGAGACAGGAAAATATTGAATTTAGCAAGATGAATGCTATTGATGACCTTCATAATTTTAGTGAAGTGGTGGAAGTGGAAGTCAGATTGGAGTAAGCTGACAAGAGAATGGTATAGAAAGCATTTAAAAGAAAAGAGTAATGGGAGATGAGGAAAGTGTGTAGAACCAACTCTTTGAGATTTTTTTTTTTTTTTGGCTGTGAATATAGCAGAAAATGGAGCTATTAGGAAGAAGAGAAGGTAGAATCAAGAATAAATGGATTATTTTTATTGTGTTTGTTTTCTTTAAATTATTGATGAGAATGATCCAGTAGAGAGATTAGGGAGAGATTAGAGATCAGTGAAGTACTTGAGAAGGTGAGAGAGGATAGATCCCTAGCACAAATGGGGCGGCTTTGAAGGGAGCAGGAATACTTCTTCCACTTTAGAAAAGATGTTTTATACCTAAGTACGAATAGATTTGGAGACAAAGGAGGAAGAAGGAAGAAGGAGCCTAAGGGGCCTGAGTTTTGGAGTTAGCAAATAGACAAGAAAAATGTGAAGAAAAAGTCAGTAGGCCATTCTTTTGACTATATGTGATTCTGCCGTGATCTGGTGTATCACTGATTTTAACTCATTTTCCTCTCTCGTCCTTACTTGATTTCAGATGTGCTCTGTTTTGGAGGGGATATCCTAAATATCACAGGTATTTTTCAGTTTTTCTGACTATTTAAAGAACTGCGAGTGAGGAAGACTATATTTAGGTGGAATCTGACATATTTGTTTATTCAGCATTGTTTGATTATTTACTAGGTGGTACTGGGCCCAGGGGGACATAAAGATGAGGAAGACACAGTCTCTGCCTTAAAGGATCTCCCGATCTAATGGAAGAGCTTTGTCCAAATTAGTCTGATACATGCTGTACATCTTGTTTAGATTGAATGACAGGGTATAAATGCCCGTAAAGCATTCTTGAAAAAACTGATGAGAAACTTAGTCATTAATAGCAGAAGCTAAACATGAAATAGAGAGGAGTCAAGAGTGTCCTGTCTGGAGAACTCTTAGGATCATTAACAGCTATATGCTCCAGAGTTGCCCTCTCTTGTCATTTAAACTTAGTAAAAACCAACCCTAAAATTAGACTTGAACTTGAACCTACATTGTGTGAAACTTTTGCCAATATGTCTCCCCCTCTATTAGTATACTAGTAGAAGGAAGATTACCAAACATATCCTTAGGAACATTACAGCTTCTGCCTACCTTCTACCTTCATGGTGGTTTTTTTTTGGTTTTTTGTTTGTTTGTTTGTTTTATGTACTGAATGGTTTTGAGTATCGGAGACAGTATTTTAATGTAGCACAATGTATATAGCCAAGAAACCTTGCCTCACACTTTGTCTGCTATGCACACTGCATCAAGTTGATCTTCTGCATTGTTGGGGACATTTCCCTGGACCAAGTCAGTCAAAATATTTGACCCCTGTTAGCCTATCCTATGTCTCTACAGGGAATGTGCTCCTGGCACTCTGGACAGTGGAACAGAATCAACTAAGTGACATCATCACCCTGGTGGCAAAATGCAGTCTGGAGATACAAGAGAAATTTGGGATTTACCATACTGGAGAAGGCCAGGACCTACAGCTAAAGATAGGTAGTAACTCCTAAAAAAGTGATCCATTTGGGGGAAATGTGTGTGTGTGTGTCTGTGTGTATATAATTCAAAAGATAAATGACAAACTGGAGAAAAAATATTTGCAACTCACAATAAACAAAGGATGAATTGTTCTAATATAGAAAGAGTACCTAGAAATCAAGAAAAGACTAACATTCTAAGAGAAAAATGGACAAAGGTCATGAATAAATAGTATATAGACAAAGAAAACTACATGTCTTTTAATATATAAAGATGGTCAGCTTCATTCATAATAAGAAAAATCCCAACTGAAAGTACATTAAGACACCTTCTTACCTGTAGACAGGCAAAAATTCAGATACTGGGCAACACCCTCTTTGGTGAGTCTGTGAGAAATTAGCTTTTTCATACTGGTAGAGTGAAAAATGGTATAATTTCTATGGTGGGTGACCTGGTAATCTTTATTATATTTATTTTTATTATCTTTATTATATTTATTTTTATTATGTCAACAAAAACTAAGCTAAATAAAGAATATATATTAAATCTTGCTTCCACCTACATACCATCTATAAAAATGCAGTTGTTCTTTAACACAGCAATCCCACTTCTGAACATTTATCCTGTAAGTTTACCTGCATATGTCTGATATGTCTTATATACAAGATATTGATTGCAATATGGTTTATAATAAAAGACTGACAACAATTCATCTGTAGGAAACTGGTTAAATAAATAATATATCTACTCAATGAATTTCTCTGTAACTTTAAAAAAATAAGATGTTCTGATATGGTAATATCTCCAAAATATAGTTAAGTGAAAAAAAAGTAAAATGCAAAACCCTGTGTTTAGTATGCTACCTTCTGTGTAAGGAGGAAAAATAATTTTTCTTATTTTTTTATATTTGTATAAAGAAACACTGGAGAGATATATAAGAAACTAATAATAATTACCGATTGAGGGAAATAATATAGATAGGTATGTGGATGGAAGCAAGACTTTTTAATATGTATTCTTTATATAGTCTAGTTTTTGAACTATGTTATTGCTTGATATAATTGAAAATATAATAAAAATTTAAAAGCTGCACACAGAGGCTAGAGTTTCACCAATGGCAAAGTCAGGATTAGAGGGGAAGCTCTTTACACAAAGCTCCTTCATAGGATTCAAATTCCTCAAGAAGTTTCTGAATTAAGGGCAAAAGTTGGCTCCAGCTATTTTATGTTTCAGGTAGTAGTGAAGAATTATATTCTGTTTTATACGACATCTCTTCTGATCTGCTCCTGTTTGATTCTTTTGGAATTTGTTTTATTGAGGATTATTGATACTGTACATAGACATATTTATATACTTTTGAAACCATCACCACAATAAAGAGAATGAACATATGTATCACTTACAAAAGTCTCATTGTGCCCCTTTGCACACCCTTTTTTCCACTATTCCTCCACCCTTAGCCCCATGCAACCAATGGTCTTTCTGTCACTAGGTATTATTTTGCATTTCTGAAGAATGTTATTTAAGTGTTATCATACACTATGTACTTTTTGGCTACTTTCATTCAATATAATTACTTTTAGGTTCATTTATTTGGTAGCCTGTATCAATAGTTCATTTCTTTTTATTTCTGGGTGTTTTTTTGTTGTTTTTTTTTTTTGAGACAGAGTCTTGCTCTGTTGCCCAGCCTAAAGTGCCATGGTGTCATCATAGTTCACAGCAACCTCAAACTCCTGGGTTCAAGCAATCCTCCTGCCTCAGCCTCCCAAGTAGCTGGAACTACAGACATGCACCACAACGCCCAGCTAATTTTTTCTATTTTTAGTTGCCCAGCTAATTTCTCTCTTTTAATAGCGACAAGATCTCACTCTTGCTGAGGCTGGTCTCTAACTCCTGACCTCAAGCAATCCTCCCACCTCTCCTCCCACCTCCGCCTCGCAGAATGCTAGGATTACAGGCGTGAGCCACCAAGCCCAGTCTGGGTGGTATTCGGTTATATGGCTATACAGTACTACAATTTGTTTATCCACCTATTTGTTGATCGACACTCAAGCTGTTGTCAGTTTTTGGCTATACAAATAAAGCTGTTATGAACATTTGTATGCAATTCTTTGTATGGATATATGCTTTCATTTCTCTTTTACCTAGGAGTGGAAAGGCTGGGTTGTGTGGTATATTTTACTTCTTGAAAAATTGTCAATCTGTTTTACAAAGTGGTTGTGCTATTTTACATTCCCAACAGCAGTTGGACTTCTCCATGTTCTTGTTAACACCTATTATTGTCTGTTTAAAGAACTCCCTTTAATGTTTTTCATAGTATGGGTTTGTTGGAGATGTGTTAGTTCTACTTTTGTGTGTCTGAAAAAGTATTTCACACCTGTTTTTGCAAGGGATTTCACTGAGTATAAAGTTCTAAGTTGAGTTTTTTCCTCTGTTATCTGAAAGCTGTTCCACTGTCTTCTAGCTTGCAGTGTTTCCAACAAAAAATTTGTGTTCATCTCTGTCTTTGTTACTTTGTATGCAATATCTTTCCCCCCATCCCTCTGGCTGTTTTTAAGTTTCTCTGGTTTTAGCTAATCTGATTATGATGTGCCTTGATATAGTTTTCTTCATTTTTCTCGTGAATGGGGTTTATGAGCTTCTTGGATCTGTAGGCTTTTATTATAATAGTTTTTTGTCAAATTTGGAAAGTGTTCTATCATTATTTCTTCAAATAGTTTTTTTCTATCCCCCTTCTCCTCTAATTATCCACCTATTCAGCTGTTTGCAATTGTCCCAAACTCACTGATGTTGTGCTCATTGTTTTTCTATCTTTTCTCCTTATGTTTCATTTTGGATAGTGTTTATTACTATGTCTTTAAGTTTACAAATCTTTTCTTTTCCAATGTCTAATTTGCCTTTGATCCTATCTAATGTATTTATAATCTCAGACATTGTAGTTTCTATCCTTACAAGTTTGATTTGGGTCTTTTTTTTATATCTTCCATGTCTCTACTTGTTTTCTTTAGGTTCAGGAACATGTAGAATACTGTTATAATAGCACATTTAATGTCCTTGTGTGTTATTTCTATCATCTGTATTATTCTATGTTGGGCTTGACTTATTGGTTTTTCTCCTCATTATAACTCATATTTTCCTTCTTTGCATGCTGATAACTTTTTATTGGTGTCAGACATTATGATTTTTACCTTCTTGGGTGCTGGATTTTTTGTATTTCTGTAAATATTCTAGACCTTAATTCTGAGATGTGATTAACTTGATCCTTTCAGGAATTGCTTTTAAACTTTATCAGATGGGGACCAGAGCAGTGTTTCATCTAGGGCCAGTTTTGTCTCATTCCTGAGACAAAGCTCTTCTGAGTACTATACCTCCTATGAATTAAGTTTGACAATCTGACTAGTAGGAACAGGTACTATTCCCAGCCCTGTGTGATATCAAGGATTGTTTCTTCTAATCTTTTCAGGTGGTTCTTTCCCCAGCCTCAAGTAGTTTTCTCACATTCATGCACATATCATTACTCAGCTAAAGACTTGAGGGGGACTCAGTACAGATCTCTGGAGTTTTCACTCTGAACATTTCTGTGCTTTCTAGTACTTTTTCACAGTGCCCTGTGAACTCTAACCATCTTGGCCTCCTCAGATTCCCAGGTATGTCTTCCTCTCAACTCAGTCTTCTGCACTGCATGCAGTCCTCCCCTCCCTGAGATATGGCCTGGACACTCTCTAGTTAGTAAGCTAGCATATCAGAATTCACCTTATTTGTGTCCCATTTCTCAGGGATCACTGTCCTTTATTACCTGATGTCCAATATCTTGAAAACCATTATTTCATATATTTTTTTCCAATTCCTTAGTTGTTTCAGGCATGCAGATAAATTCTCTACCTGTTATTCCATCTTGGCTAAAATTGTAAATCTTTGGCATTCTTTAAAACTGTTTTTTTTCCCCCTGTTCTTAGCTTGGATTGGGTGGCTTAGCTAAGAGTAGACTTCTCTTGGTTATAGTTACTTTTTCCCTGACAACCAAACCAATTTTTCAGCTATATTAGCAGTAAGAAATCCCTCAGGGCCAGGAAAATAGGAGATAGAATAAAAGTGTTTAGCAAGACCCATGTCTGGTGAAATACCAACTGTCTATTTATTCAATCCTGGTTAAATGTGAGAAGGGGTGGTGTGATCACTATAATAGCAGTTTCTGAGTATAACCATCTGATCTTCTCCCTGAGTTCTCTGCTATCAGGACCTAGCTGTCCATTAGAAGAGCAATTTAGAGACAAGACAGTTGAAAGCCTACCATCTCTTGTTTCTTTCTCCATACAACCCAGGCTTGTTTGAATGTCTGTCTAAGTGTATTTAGGAGAAGGAAATCTGTGCCAAGGTATTACTTTTAAAGGTTAGCTAACCTAAGACTTCCGCACCTGAGGGCAATGACAAGATTGACATAATACATAGAGCCATGTGGGGATTCTGGACCCTGTCCTTTGCATAGCTTTGCAATTGCATTTGGCTGTTCTCCACTTGTCTCCCTTTTCTGGATAGGTCTATCTGCAGGTCGGATTTCGCAGGTTATTGTTGGAGATGAGCAGCGGCAATACCTCTTGGTGATTGGGCGGGATGTAGACAATGTCCACCTAGCTCAGCGTTTCGCTCAGACAAATGAGATTGTCCTGTCCTGGAACTGCTGGAAGCTCTGTGAGCAGTCCATGTTTGAAGTGGAAATCATAAGGGAGGATGAAGCTGTGAAGGTAGGAAGCTGACCTCATCCATTGCACATCCTAAAAGGTCTTCCTACCACACAGGAAAAGTTGCTCGTAGGGCAATGGTGTTCACATATTGCCCGACCAAACCAACAACCATTGAAACTCAATTTTGGAGGGAGGCTGGGGATATTCTCCCAGGAAGATAGATGGGGCAAAACAGCAAGACTGGGAAAAGAAGGAGTAAACAAGGGAGAGAGGGCCCTCAGCATCTCGGTAAGGGACCAAAAATAATCAAGTTGGTGTGTGGGCACAGAATTGAGCAGTTTCCTTTCTGTAGCTAAGAGATACGCAGATCATTGACCCATTTGATTTCGATGAGCATTTTGACAAGTGCCTCGATTATCTGCCACATTACCGTACAAGTGCTGGTAAGTTACTTTGTCCTTTCTACCTGAGCCCCAAATTTTAAAGATTAATTTTCCACATGGCTGGAGACACTTTGTTTGTTTTTCTTTTTTCAGAGACTCTAAGAACTGCATTGGAATTGGATCCAGACTCTACACTTAAGCAAACACTGCGGAAGCATATAATGAAAAACCTTTTAAAGAAGGTTGTTTCCTAGTTCTTGAGTTATTATGTAGACTCTGTGTGTGTGTGTTCATGTAAACAGGTGTTCATTTATATATGACAACCTTTTTGTATAAATCCAGTTCATCTCCTGCTCTTCATTGAAATCATAGCAAATTTCTCCTTCTGCATCAATGTGATTACTATGATAAATATGTCTTAAACCTTTACTTAGATTTCTCAGTCCTAGAAAGTAGAAGCCATATTTGTTTTTCAGTTTGTCCTTTAAGAACTTAGTATACTGTAAGCAAGGTATAGAGTGTATCCTTTGTAAACGTGTTGATTGGTTGTGTATATATGAACATATGTGAATTCCTTAGTAAGAGATATAATGACTAATGGAGTTGAACATGTCAAACTAACTCTTAGAAAATATAAAAGCCTGACAAATTTCATCGACGAATTTGGTTTAAAGTCAGTTTTAATTCCAAGTGCACTCTATGCCACTTCAACCTGAATTTTCTTTTAATTTTTTGCCTGACACTTGTAAGTTATTTTCTCACACTCACCATGAAATACAGAATTAAAATGCCTAAACATGATACTGAGAGTTGAAGATACAGGCAAGGTCACTCGCTGTGTCTTTGTAGATTGATGAAGGCCACCCTGTGGAGTATGTATCCGAATTCCGTACGGTAACTATGGTTTTGGTCAGCCTAGAGTTCCACAAGACAGCACGGATGTTGCATTTCTGCCATCTTATCCAGGAGGCTGCCTCATACATCTCTACAGTCATTGAGAAAGGAGGTGGCCAGCTGAGCCAGATCTCTGTGTTTGAGAAAGTAAGTACAAGGGAACTTGATGCATTAGCATTCAGGGTGAGTGAGAAATAATCGTCTTGTATGACCAGTTTATTTCCCACATAACACAAGCGTAAGTCAGATATCCTGCTACTTATTGTGTAACAAGCTGTATTACATTAAAACTTCAACTAATGTTAGTTAAGAAATGGGGTGTTCTGGTTTTAATTTTCAGGGTTACTATGGGTTACCTTCCATGTCATTTGTTATTCAGTTCTTGTTGAAGAATGCTTGTGAAGGCATAAAAAATGTTTTTCTGGTTCTGTTAGTAAAGTACATATATAAAGTACATAATCAGATCTTTCCAAGATAATTGAGGAACTTGAAAAAGAGCAGGATCTTAATACTTGACATTATAGATGAAGAAAATGTGGGCAGATAGACTTAGCTCAAGGTATATACTAGAAGTTAAATTTTTGAGAAGTTTGTGATATCAACTTCTCTTGTGTTTTAAATTTCACTTCTTTCAATAGTTAGTTAAAATCAAGATTTTAAACAAATTTCCATGTTGATGTGGCCCAGAGTGTCCATTTTATGAATCTTACAGAATCCTATATTCCTAATAGAAGACTAATCAGGTTACTAATCTGGCTTCATTCAGGGGAGTTGGTTTAGTTTAGACAAGCCATATTCCTCCCCCAGGTAAACTTCTCTTTTCTTTGTTTACCATCTATCCCAGGGCTGCATGTTCCTCTGTGTTTTCGGCCTTCCTGGGGATAAGAAGCCAGATGAGTGTGCACATGCGCTGGAGAGCTCCTTCAGCATCTTCAACTTCTGCTGGGAGAAGCTTGCTGAGACCAAGTGAGGAGGAAGGTGGGGCAGAGAGGAGCTTTTCAGGCCCCAGGGGGCTCTTCAGGCAGGGTAGGAGGCAGTAACAAGTAGCCAGGGTTCAGGGTATCCTCCCTCAGGAAGAGGGAACATGCTAAGGAAAGTCAGCAAATAAGATCTATTAAGAAATCACCAGATATAAAAATCTGTACTAGATACCCAGGGGAAATAAAGATAAATTTCCATCTAATGGGGCAGGAGAAGGGGAGGAACAGAACACATGTAGCAAGATTCAACAACACTGCAAAGAAACAACAAATGTGTAAATTAATGTAATGCAAATAACATGCCTGTATGCGGAGAGGATGCAGCATAAAGGCTGCCGTCCCGAGGGAGGATGAGAAAAGTCGTGGGGCAGTCACCTAGATAGGAAGGAACCCCAGCTGGTTAACACTGTCCTTCTTGGCTTTCACTCTTAGTCTTTCCCAGATCCTATTGCTTTTTCTGGACCTTTCACTTAACTGATCTCCCTCCTCCATATCCACCCCATCCCTACCACCTTCCACAAAAAACTAGCCCTGATGAAGGTATAGAAAAATTCATTTTTTTACTAGTTGCATTATGACGAAGTTGGTTGGAATTTCCCAAATACTTTTTTTAATAGAAAGCTATGGGGAAAGTATTAATATATACTTGAATGAATTTGAAAATTGTTATTTACAGTGTTAACATTGAATCAAAGATTGATTTGCTTGCCATAATTTATTCAAGATGGATAAAAATTATCCCACATGTGTACATAGTGCTTTAACATTTATAGAATATTTTAGTATATGCTACCAGTGTGGAAATTTTTATCCCTCTTTTACACACGATAAAATTAAGGCCATAAAAGAGAAGTTGCTAGCATTTACAGAGCTGGTAATGAAACCCAGATCTGTAGTCTTCAAATCCTGTGTTGTTTCATTATCCCATAGCTGTATCTTATATTGATAAAATACAAATGCTCCCCCAAAAGGATCAAATATATTATTATTATATTATTATATAATATTATATATTATTCTATTATTCTATTATTAATGTAATATAATTGTAGAGACACACTCACAGAATGTTAGTACTAGAAAGGAATTTAGTGATTATCTGATCTGACTTCTTATTTTACAGATAAGAAAGATGCTACAATTGCTTAATAAATACTCAGTTTCTTAGCCTAAGGCAAATGTGTATTGACATTTCTTTCAGATTTAGTGGAATCTGCAGATATTCTTACAACCTCCCTCCAGTATGAATGTACTCAGCCATTCCTTCCAGTGCTAGTCTGTTCTTTCTTGAATTTTGCACTGACCTGGGCCCTCAAGGGTCCTGCTCTTGGCCCTTATTCTTGAATGAGATAGTCATTTCTTTGGCCTTTAGAGGCTGTCTTACAATGCCCTTAAGGATGTCTTCTGTGACTGTTAGGCCGTAACTTGGTCATTTTGGTCTTATTTAGTTTAGAATATAATAAATGTTAACTAGATGGGATATTAGAATGCATCAAATCTGACCTCCTTAACTTAAAGAAACTAAGACCCAGAAAGGTTCTGTTGGTAAGCCAAATAGATGTCAGGGCCTGAAAGCTATGTTTCAAGGTTAGTGTTGTTTTCCTTGAAGATAATTACTAATTTAGTATTTCTCAAAATGTGTTTGGTGGAACACTGGTACCTTAACATACCATAAATTTTTTTAAAAAAGGATTTTTGTGACCAAATATGTTTGGGAACTGATGTAAATTATATTTCCTTCTTAGAGGTCCACAGTGAACATTAACATATCAAAGGTTCTGAGTAATCTTATGGTAAAGAAATTTGTTATATTTAGTTTTATTCCCCATTCCCCAAATTTACTTGATCACCAAACACTTTTCTCCAGAAAGACCTGTAAACATGCAGAAGAAGTAGTGTTCTGAGGAACATATTTTTGGAAATGCTGAGCAGATGTGGAAGTTTCAGAGGGGCCTATGTGGCCTTGGTAGCAGATATCGTTACTCATTCCTCTGCATCACACCAGCTCTTACCCAGACCCCAAACTGCCTTCTATGTCTTCATTTTCAAGAACAATTTTCTTGTTCTTGGTGTGGTAGCAGAACCGACTACATGGTCTTGTCCTGAGCATTTCTTTTCTTCACCCTAGGGGCAGTAGGCCCAGTGAATGAACAGCAAGAAGCCTAAATCCTGTCCTTAGAGGAAGGCAGGAGAATTTTGATTGGCAGAGGAGACAATAGTGTTAGCATCATGCCACTTCTCATGTTCTTTATGAACCACTGAAAATTGTTCATTTGTAGATTTAACTTGAAACTAATTATGTCTCAGTGCACCCTCTTTCTCCATCCACATATGTTGTTACCCTATCACGTGAAATCTTCATGACAATCAAGTAAATCTGCTTATTCTCTATTATTTAAGAATTGCTCATTGCCACCTTTGGGCCTTGGCCTCACCCAGAGCAGTGTATGCCCGCTTTTTGAATAATTCGTATCTCCAGTGCTCTTCCATGCCTAGCCTAGGTAGGGCCACTTCTCACATCACCTCTCTCTACTCCAAACACCAACTGTGCTCTAGCCACCTTCAAGGATTTAGTTTTGATGACCACACCAGACTTTTCAAGTCTACATTTTCTCACTAGAGAGGGTGCCGTTTAGCAGTGTCTTCAACTTTAAAGGTCCAACCAAATGTCCTCCTCTTTATGAATGCTCTTCCTACTCTCTCGTATGAGTTAGTGCATCTGTTCTGTTTGCTCTGTTTAATGTGTTATACTAATCTACGGTGTGAAGTATTTGTCTTGCTGACATACATGTGTCTCTTCCCCTCCCTCAGTACCTGCCATTCTCCTACCCAGACTGAACTTCTCCAGGGAAGGATATTTTAAACATCCAGCCAAGTAATTGGTTCTGTGTATACTTCTCAGTGCTTATTGAATGAATGAATGTATGTGTGTATGAATGAATGAAAAATATTACTCATTAAAAAATATATTCCAAGTATTAATTTGCTTCAGGAAGACTTCCATCTGTAGTCCTAACATTCCGATTATTCCTTTACTTTTTCTAGCAGTATTTGATCTATTAATCCTGTATTGACATCTGTTGATCTATTTTTCATTTTTGGGTTTTATCTAAGGGAATGAGATATAGTAGAAATAACATTGGTCTAGGGGTCAGGAGACTGGGATTCTCATTCTGACTCAACTGTTTATTTTTGCCATATAACTCCAGAAAAGTTAATTGATCCCTTCAGGGTTTTTTTCCCTTTTTAAAAATTTTAATAGATTTAGGGAGGATAAGTTCTCTTCAGTTTTTTCTTTTCTTAAATGGTGTTAAAATATTTGCCTTACCTACCATCCAGGTTTTGTTGTTAATTATTTCTCAAAGGATCAGATGAGGTGATCAATATGAAAGCACTCCAAAAAGCATATATAAATCATCTGACAATTACAAGATTTTTTAAATCTTTTTACTTCCAACTAATAATAACCCTCAACTAATCTCCTGAAGTAGAGGGCCATTCTTTTCCTTTGGGTCATCTCCCTGGCCTTTGTCATTCTGAACTCTTAACACTAGACTTCTGGATCTAGGGAGTGGCAGATTAGCGTCTGACTTGGCATCTTCTGATTGTGTATGTACCCACTGTTGCCTTTCTCATCCCCAGGCTTGTGTCCATCAGTATCACCAATGGACCAGTATTCTGTGGTGTGGTTGGAGCAGTGGCAAGACACGAATATACAGGTAGAATATTGCTCTGTCACTGTTAGCTCTGTGACTTAGGGGATGAAGGTGGAAGACATGATCCAGAATTCTCCACCCTTTTCTTTACTGTCTTTCTGACACAGTTATTGGCCCAAAAGTGAGTCTCGTGGCCAGAATGATAACTGCTTATCCAGGTTTGGTGTCCTGTGATGAGGTAACCTATCTAAGATCCATGCTACCTGCATACAACTTCAAGAAACTCCCGGAGAAAATGATGAAAAACATCTCCAACCCAGGGAAGATTTATGAATATTTTGGCCATAGAAGATGTATGTGAGTAACATTACTGATAGTTCATTCCCATCTCTTACAGAATCAGAGCATAGGAATAGTAAGTTTTCGATTGTGTGAAATTAGAAATGCTGCTAGTACTGGCCTGCTGGAATATGACCTACAAGGGGAGAGTTTGGTGTCTGAGAGCTTTAGCATTTACATTTAGCTCTTAGCTCATTCCTCAGTGAACTTCTTGCCTTCTTGCTCTCCAACAGGAAGAGAATTGAGCAATAGGTCATTAACCCAAATGTGCTTCGTTCTTTTTTTCTTTGTGTACTTCACTATTTATTTACTTCCCTGATCCTGGAACAATTAATAATACTCCTTTGCTCCTTCTTTAACAATTTTTAGTTTTTAAAAACCCTTTTGCACAGAACTCTGTACCTCTTCAGTTATTTGAAAGTACTTGCTTATGAGGACAATTATTCCTGAATCTATATTTAATAGCCACATTTCTCTGTATTGTTTTCCCCAGAATGTTTGGGAAGAGGCATTTGGCCAGAGAGAGAAACAAAAATCACCCTTTGTTAGGTAACTTTTCTTTTCTAATTTAAATCATATTTTTTCAGCTGTAAATGGCTAAACGTGATTTAAAAAACAAAACAATGCAAGACTAAATGCTTTTAAGCTTGTATTAAAAAATGGAAAGCAAACTTCTTAGCATATTTATATTCATTTTAAAGAGGACCTACTATTTCTTTTCCACATTGAATATTCAGATTTCAGGTGAAGTGCCATTATTTTGCCTGAGAAGTACCAACATTTAATAATCATCTTTGTAAGTCAGAGTTCAGTTACTGAGGTCTGACAAGCTTATTGTGGATTGTCTTTAAAGAGAAATTTTCATCCCTAGAACAGTGAAGGTAGCACCAAGATTGTTGCAACCCACACTATACATTCCCTGTCTTTATATTTTAATCTATATTTATTAATCCATTATCTTAACATAGCAGTGACAGACTTTGAAGACTAAATTATTATTATGGAAAATTTTACAAAAAATTAACAAGATATATTAGCCCCCAAGTCCATGTGATACCTAATTGTTCTGAATGTTATTAAGCCCTCAAGACCAGCATACATTTTGTATAGTTCAGAGTTGATTTTCTGGAAAGAGATGTCAGTCCCCCATCAAAGACTGGGATTCTGCCAGGGATTCTGGGGGAAAAAAAGCCGTTTGTGAGTTAGCTCTACAAATTAATTCAAATCGATAGAGTGACTACTAAAAACACAGGAGTGTCAGGTGCTCCCTGTCTCCCTACAGACCGGGAAAGAGAATTGGAAGCCTTCCGAATGGCACAGCAAGGGTGTTTGAACCAGAAGAAGGGACAAGCGGTTTTGTATGAAGGTGGAAAAGGCTATGGAAAAAGCCAGCTGTTGGCTGAAATAAACTTCTTGGCCCAGAAGGAAGGGCACAGGTAAAGACTCCTGCTTTCTGACTTAGTCAGAGCCTACTTCTCTTGGGGCTTCTTTCCCTTGGACTCTAGTGTCACTAGATTAAGCACCCTAGGACTGGTGGAGGGAGCAACCTGTGTGTGGTACAGGGGACTCCCGATGATCATAGTAACGTTCACCAGGGTGTTGCCGTTGAAGCTGAAAGAAGCAGATTCCAAGTGGTGCTTCTATGCCATCCAGACCCTCATGGCCATCTTCTTTGAGATTGATACATGCCCAGCCTATTACCGGCAAGAGTGCCTGCAAAGACAGCTTTGCCGGATGGTGGAGGAACCACTTCACTGCCTTTTCAATGACCTCTTCTTTGTGAAGGTAATGAAGACAGTGGCTTTCTGAATTGGGTTACTGTTATTTTTTGTGGGTAGTCAGACCCAGGACTGTCTTCTAATCTAATACCTTTAGGCCATATACATATATATAGGACACACATATACTAAGAACACATAGTAATAGTAGAATTGAGATTTGAAATCCCTTTGACACCAAAAGTCAGACTTTTTCCTTTTTGAGGAGAATGGATTCTAGGACTGAATCTGACACTTGATAGTTGCATGTTCTGGAACAAATCACTTAGCCTCTCTGAGCCATAATTTTTTTCACCTGTGAAATGATGTTATAGTACTTTATATGGTTTTTGCATGAATTTTAAAGGAGATAATATGTAAAATATTACATTGTAAATTTTATTTATTTTTTTATTTTTATTTTTTTATTTATTATATTATGGGGGTACAGATGTTTAGGTTACATATGTACATTGTAAATTTTAAAGTGCTAAATATATTAAGATGATTCTGACTCACATCCTCAGGAGTTATATTCATGTATTCTTGAGTCACTTGCAATTTTTTACTTGTTAACCCTACTTGCCTGTTCCCTAGCCACAGAATTTATCACTTGAACAAGCACCTGAATCTCAAAAGCTTCCAGTGGTCTAGGGTTTGTGGGGTACTAATAGCAAGCAGGCTAAAAGCTCCCTGGTCCACAATTCCATTTATTTATCCTCCATCTCTTCTCCTAATGTACCCAGCCTACAGAGTATTGTATTCAGTAGAAAATAGAGAACACTAAAATCTGTCCGATCCCTCATCATAGCCCTCTCTTAAGACGGGCCTTACTTGGGGCTCTAACCCTCACCAACACGGTTTAGCAATAATCTCACTTTGACTCACAGGTTCTTGGTAGCTCACGTGCCTCAGCCTAGCACAGGAAACAATGTTAGGTGATGTCCACTGCTTCTTTTTCTGACAAGTCTCATGTATATATTCTTCCTGGTATACTTAGAATAACTGGGGTACTAGAGCTGCCCAAAGTGACATTAAGTCAAATCTGTCATTTATTTCTTAGTCATAACCCTTTAAGGATTTTCCAAAATCTGGTATGGAAAGGTGATAGATATCTGTCTCTAACCCTTCAGGAACTTTCAGTCACCCTCTGAACTATATATTATTGTTGGATTGGCTCTTGTAACCCTGTGCCCAATCTTGCAGAAACCCATTCTCAGTCAAAATAGAATCATTTTCTGTTCCCTTTGAAGAACCTGCATATTTTTATTAATTTGACATTTTGAATGCTAATATATAATAATTTTCCTGGTCAGTTTCCCTTGTCCTTAGAAGCTTCACACATGGATGACCTAGTCAGACAAAAGAACGTTAAAGCATGTTTTATTCAAGTGCTTCAGGAGGTGGGTACTTTTGCTACATATCATTATCTCTTAATGTGTGGAGACAGTTTATGCTCATTTTAATCTATTCGCATCACATCTTGATGTAAGCATTTCTTGGCTTGCCTATTTGTTGATGTACTCATTGTTTATTGTCTATCTTTAACCTTGGATTCATCCTATAGCACAGCTTACAAAAAAAGGCCTTAACTTTTCCATGATCCTGTTTCTTAATGAAATTTTAGTAACTTAATTTAAAAAAGTGGTTTCTAAATGCAGGTGGATTGCTATTTTATCTACTGTTTATGAAAAATACAGATACTCAGGCTCTACCCCAGGATCACAGAATCAAAAATCTGTATGAGCAGAAACTCAGGTAGCCATTCGGGAAAGCAATCTAAAAGTAACTAGTCGAATTTTAATAACATGTATCTTCTAGACCCAGCAAGTCCACTCCTGGGTATATATATCCCAAAGAGTATGTTCATTGCAATGTGTGTCTGTGGAGGTCAGGGAGGTGTTGGCACGATGCGTGGATGAACATGATTGAATAAAATGAAGAAATTAGAAGTAAGGGAATAGATGAAACTATAGCAATATGGAGTAATCTTAAAACAGTCCTGAATAAAAAGAAAGAGAAAAATAATGAGATCTATAATACAGTAGCATTTACATAAAAGCAATTTACTTGAAAAAACAACAACGCATATTTTATAAGAACATGATACAAACAAAAAGCTGTACAACAAACACTTTAGAATGGTCACTGGAGGCAGTGGGGAATGGAATGGGAGTGGGGAATCTGGATAAAAGTGAATACATTTTTAAAGTCTACCTGAGTGGCACCTGGTAATTGGTAGTGTTGGCAAGCACTCCCAGGTGATCCTGATATGCAGCCTGGTTTGGAAATTGCTGTTTAAAGTATTATAAATTCCCACACAGGATGAAGCCTTTGCCAAAATGAAATATTTGAAAGCTTTAAGTTTGATTTGGAAAAGATTTTGATGCTTATTTCATTTTTCTGTTAGAGTATTTTTCTTGTTCACAGAAACTCGGTACATTGTTTTAGGGATTAAATATATAGACAGTATATTTTTATTTATAAAGTAAAATATAACCTGGACTTAGAATACAATTACTCTGAAAACTCCAGCCTCTGTTTTATTTAAATTATTGATGGGAAATTCGTGGTAGATTTGAAAACCAGGTGACTTCGCTTCTAATCAGAGATTGTTATTGTTTCTTTGCTGTTATTTACAGGCAGTGAGGGAAACACCACTGATTTTCCTCATTGATGAGGCCCAGTATATGGATGCAGCTTCCTGGGAGTTTTTGGGAACATTGCTCTCCAGTGTGCCCATCATGATGGTGATGACATTAAGCCCGACCTTCACCCTGTGTGGCTGGGCCCAGCACTTCCTGCAGAGCCCTCAGGCTGTTTTTGTGCCCATTTCGAAGTTGGCAACAACCTCACTGTTGAGAATGGCATGTTGGGACCTGGGGGTGGTGAGCATCCCCCCAGAGCTGCAGATGTGAGTGGTAGGACCAGCCAGGCACTTCATTAAGGGAGGAGCCAGGGCCATAATAAAAGTCGGAAGGCTCAGATCTTACTTTCTGGAGTTGGGGGAGAGAATGGCATTAGAAACTGATGAGGCCCAAGACTAGATTTAAGGGAGATGGTCTCCTTGTAGACTAGTAAGGGGCTACCTCCCTGGGCTGTCCACCAAGGTTTTCACGAGACGGTTAGGACTTGGATGGCTTGCTTAATGTGTCAATTATTCGTGATCAGGCCAGTTTCTGCCTTTAGTGAGGGGATGTTGGTTCCTTTTAACATCAGTAGAAGCAAAATAGTTGAGAAAGAAAAATTATTGCCAAAATGCATTTCGAAGCCAATCAGAAATTAATTTTTTTACATTTCTGTGCTGCTGCTTCCCTCTGTCAGTATAGCATCAAGAGCTGACTTTAACAAGAGAACATTCCTCAGCACAAAGTACCCTGATGCTTGGCTCCCCTCAAGTGAGCATCTTTAATCATCCTCTACTTATCTCCCTGCAGCTACCTTCTCCGCAGGTGCTTTGGAAACCCCCTCTATTGTAAGGTCCTGTGCCAGGACCTTCTGTCTAAGGACATATTGCTCTTTCATGACCTAAAAAAGGAGGAGAAGGAGAACAGCAAGTGGGAGACCCTCTCAGGTAAGCTTAGCTTTGTAGGGTTCTGCCTGGTTCAGCTGCTGAAGTTCATTCTCCAACATGGCATCCATCACCTGGCCTTTATGCAACACATACCTATTCCCCACTGACATTGCAGGGCCAGTTAGATCTCCCCAGCTAAACACACTACACATTTTTTTTAAGAGACACGTTCTCACTCTGTTGCCCAGGCAGGAGCGCAGTGGTGTGATCATAGCTCATTGCAATGTCAAATTCCTGGGCTCAAGAGATCTTCCTGCCTTTCAAGTAGCTGGGACTACAGGCACATGCCACCATGCCTGACTATACACTATACAGATATTATGCAACGAGGGTGAAAACACTAAATACCTGCCTCAGATAACTTAATTCAGTCAATCAATCTACAGTAGTTCCTTTTCAAGCATCCCAGGAGAAGGGGATAGGAAAATAGCATTTATAAACATGAGAGTCTAGAATAGAAAATTAAATATTACTGATGAGAAGGATGACTTGGGGATTTGGATAAGGGATGGGAGAAGGGAGGAGTGTGGGAGAAGGAGTAAGGAGTAGAAGTATGTATAAATACAGAAAAGCATCCTAGATCTGTGACGTAAGGGAGAACAGGAATGGTATATGATACAGAGAATATCGTGAGTTTGTAAAAGAAAATTAGAGAACAGACAGGATGGGTGAGGTAAAATACTCTAAACCACAGCACACTCCATTCATCCTCATCCTTTCATTTTTTGACTAAATTCTTGGGGTTTTTTGCCTTTAAAACTAGCATGCACTGAGCATGTTGTTTTCCTCAGTCATAGTCTTCTTTTTGTACAGTGAATGTCATGAAATCCGCAACGTATGGTACTTCTCCTGCCAGCTCTGAAGAAGACCAGGAACTTTATGTCTGCACAGTCAAGGATGATGTGAACTTGGATACATTGCTTCTCCCACCATCTTTAAAAGGCAGGTCCCATGAAGACCACAAGGGAACTGATTACAGCTCTCATTGCAATTAGTAATTTGGTGGGTGATTGAGTATAGGTTCCTCATTATCATTCTGGCTTCATTTTCTCCTAAAAAGAATTGAATGAAATAATTCATGGCACATCATAAATATTCTGTGACTTTTAGCTGTAATAAGCTCTTCACTCTGAAGGTTTGAGGTCCAACTAGACAGTTTACACTCATACAAATGTGATTGACTATCCTTGGCATTGGCTTTACTTACTTAGAAGAAAACACATCATTGCTAGCAGGATAGCAGCAGATGGTTTTCTGCAGTAAGATGCCTTACCGCAGTTTACGTGGCAGTCCAGGGGCGCTTTTCTGGAGCCTCAAGTAGTAGCTCAGCTGTGGGGAATGAGACCATGATGCATGGGTGTTTAGAAGCCCCATGTCCCAACTAGAAACTTTTATAACAGCCTGATAGGTGTAGCTTTCAGGTCCTACAAGGAGCATGACCTATTATAAGAATTACTAAAGCCAAGGAAGCCCAAAGCTGTGACTGACCACCAGTTCATTCAGTTTTCCCAATCCCAATTCAGTTTGCCAATCAGAGGTCATTCTTAGTGTAAGCAACATTACCTGGTAACACAGTTGAAATTCTAATGTTATCCTAGAAAACAGCTAGAAAATTGACCCAAGGTCAACATTATCAGGTAAGGAAAAAAGCCTTGTTAACTCACAAGCTAAAATAAATAGCTCAGCAAAGCTTTGGTCTAAATGAAAAGCCAAAGCTAGATTGTAAAAGGCCATAAAAGTTATAAAAGTATTTAAGGAGGGAACTGACATAATTATATTTGTACTTTATATATATTATTCTGCAATTAGCATATTATTGGGATAAGAATGGAAGGAAATAAGAGATGTGTAAAACAGGGTATTATAGTGATCCAGGTGAAAATGACTACTTATACTAGAATTGTTTAGGAGGAACATATACAAGAGACATTTAGAAAGAGGATTACTATTAGGTTATGAGGGAAAGGAAAACATTTAGAATTATTCTAAGGTTTTTGGCTTGGCGACTTACTGTTTTAATACCAACTACTTTAATGTTTAAGTCAGAATGTGGAAAGATTTACTGAAATGCTTGAGGTTAATTAAGATCTTTATGAATATCAGCGATCTGGGACCAGGAAGCCTGGCCTACAAGTTTAGTTGAAAATAAGAAGAAAAGGGTCTGGGTACTAATAGGTCATGAAAATGGGAAGAATTAGTGTAGTTGAGCGATTCAGAGCACAGTTTTGGGTCTACTGACAAAACTCGTTGGTGACTGGGGAGAACAGTTCCAGTAGTACAGTAAAAACCTGATTGTTGTTGGTAAAACAATGAGTGGGAGATCAGAACGTGGAGACAAGGCTCTTTCAAGAGGTCGTCTGAGTGGAGAAGGGAGGATTAAGGTAGGGCAGTAGGTAGGGGTAGATGAAAAGAGCACCTCTCTTTTTTTAAAGATGGACAGTTTATCACCATGTTGTATCCTAGGTTTGTAGAAACCTTGTTTATTGCTTATTCATTCATTCATTCATTTATAGAAATAGCAGTAAACCAACTGGATCAACTGGGCCCAGAGAAACAGTTGCTGGTCAAGTGTGCTGCAGTCATTGGTCACTGCTTCCATATAGATTTGCTGCAGCACCTTCTGCCTGGCTGGGATAAAAACAAACTATTCCAGGTGTTGAGGGCTCTTGTGGATATACATGTGCTCCGCTGGTTCAACAAGAGCCAAAAACTTGCTGCTGAGCCTATATTAGCACCCTCCTCTATTGACATCATCGATCAAACCAAAGAGAAGAAGAAAAAGTCAGGTGAGGAAGGGACTGTTCTCTCAGGTCTGAACAGAGAGGCCCAGTGGGAATATCTGTGTTCATAAAGACCATCAATAGTATATATTAAATAAATAAATAAATAAAATATCATATATCAAGGGTCTCTACCCCCGCCCCTGCCTTGCTGAAGAGACAAGATCTCACTATATTTCCCTGGCTGGACTCAGACTCATGGGCACAAACAATCCTCCCCTCTCAGCCTCCTAATTACAGGTGTGCACTACCACACTCAGCTTGAGGGCCTCTCTCTCAAAGCTTATGGTGAAGAAACAGAAAGAAAAAGATCATTTAAACCATGAAGGAGCCATGGTTATAGTGGAAAAAATACCATGTATTTTTCAGAATTGTCATAATTTCAATAATTCCAGCTTCTCGTTAACCCAAGTGTTAGTATTTATGTTTTGATTTTTGATTCAGAAAATATTGCCGTAATGTTTTATTGGCTTCTAGGTGCAAATAATGAGAAAAAAAGGGTAAACCATTCTTAATTTTAGAAACTTACAAGGAAGATAAACACATGTGTTATTGAAACAGACATGAACAAAGCAAGATATAAATAGCTTGCAATCTCAAATTTTCCACACAAAAGAATAAAATTGTAGTATATACTACCCAGAACACATATAATTCACAAATAATTTCCCTTTAGCTTTGAAATATCTTTGGGCCCTATCTCTAAACAGAGCATTTCTGATGACTGGACATTTATAATAATTAGAAGTAAAATCTCAATTTGGGAGGACCAATTAAGAAATCTTGGCAGTATACTTCTATACCACTGATCATTTCTTCCTTGTACTTTATACTTGGTATGGTCAACATCACTCTCAGAATGGTGCAAAATTCTTTATACAAAGGAGGCAGTAGTACCAACCAAGAGTTATAAATAAAATTTTCTTATAAACTCACAGCCATATACTTGGGAGTTTGCCATAATGTAGCATAAAAGAACTTTAAGGGAGACTCTCACTTAGATTTTCTTAAATTTCAGATGCTGGCTCAGCCTCTCTTCTCAGGCTGCAAGAGGAACTATCTGTACCTCAAACCGAGGTGTTGGAATTTGGAGTGCCTCTGTTACGGGAAGCTGCCTGGGAGCTGTGGCCCAAAGAACAACAGATAGCTCTGCACCTGGAATGTGCCTGCTTTCTCCGCGATTTGGCCTGCCGCTGTGGGAGCTGTCATGGAGGGGATTTTGTTCCCTTCCATCGCTTTGCAGTCTGTTCTGCTAAGAGCTCCGATGGGACCTCCCGATTCTGTACTTACAAAGACACTGGCTCAGTGCTAACACAAGTGATCACAGACAAATTGCAGCTGCCTTCTCCCCAAGGTAAACCCAGGAGGCAGAACGAGTACGTACACGCGGCACTTCTCTTTCTTCACGTACTTAGAGCTCTTCATCAAAAAGTTGAAATTGATTGAGGGAGAAAAGTAGGTAGAAAGAATTGCTTATCCCCAGAGTACCAGAGATAAGAAAAATGCAATCACAGAGTTAAAAGGAACCTTAGAGATCATATTTGTTTTGGTTAGCCATCTTGGGCAAGTTACACCAACTTCATAAGGTTGTTGTGAGGATTAAATTAGATAAAATATGTAATGTTCTCTAAACAGTACCAGGCACGTGGTCAGTGCTCAGTACACTTTGGTTATTGTTTTTATTATGACCGTTATTATTATTCAGCCTAGTACACACATATTGAGTCCTTATATGTATTTGATACTATACTAGGTGTTAGGTATACAATGTGAATAAGCTTTAGTCTTTGACTTCCTGAAGCTTGATAGCTTTGGGGGGTAAAGCAGACATATATAGACAGAGAATTCCAGTGTGGGGTGGTAAAAGAAATGAAAGTGGCATAAATAGGGATTGGCCCTTGAGAAGGGACCATTAACTTAGCCTGAGGAATGTGTCAGAGAAGACTCTCCTTGAAGGAGATAATGCCAGAATTGAGTCTTAAGGGATAAGTAGGAGTTAGCTACTTGAAGAAGGTTGTGTTAGTGGCTAGATGTTCACCATAGCCCATTAAACTGCATCCCAGACAAGAGTTCACCCATCTTTGTTTTAACCTTTTCAGTTAACTTCCCTTAAAGGACAGCTCATTTCATTGTCTCCAGCTGTCAGAAAGTTCCTTCCTTTATCAGGGTGTTATCTTCCTCCTTGCAGCTTTACCCATTTTTCATAGTACTCTCTTCCATATCTGAAGACAGCTCTCAAGAGCCAACCAAATCTTCTCTTTCCCTACTTTGATAAAAGAGAAGTTGGCTTTGGTATCAGGGGTGGGAAGATGGTATGGGGGAAATGGTAGATAGTTACTGGTGAAGGACAAAAATGAGAGATTTTCTCTATGATCCTCTTCTAGCTGTAACGTTATCTCGACTCTGTGAAGGTGGACCAGTGACTTGGAGCAATCGGTCACTGGCTGATGAATGCTGTGGGCATTTGCACTTTTTGTACTTTCCGAAGTGTGATATTGTGAAGAAATTATGCTATTGTTCATATTTCCTTTATGACTCTTTGCTTTTAAGAGGTCACCATCAGCTTTGGATGAGACAGCCTGTCCCATATATAAGAGAGAAGCTCAGGACCTTCCCAGCCCATCAGAACCCTGAGGAGGTGTCCCAGACCCAGAGCCTCCATGCATGGCCATGCAGCCCGGGCACTGCCCAACTCCAGAGGGCAATATTTACAAAGGCTATGATACGATGGTGCCCCTGGAGCTCTGCCCTGTAGTTGTGCTGCCAGTTTCCTCAGTTACCTTAGCTGTTATTTGACATCATTACCATCAGAGAGCCAGTCCTTTTACTTAACCCAAATCTTCCCTCTAACAGTTCTCTTAGACTCCTTATCGACCCATGTACTGAATCTTAATGGGTAGCATTCAACAGCATTCCTCGTATTTGCTGTTTTGATCTGTGAGAAGGCAGCTGCAGAAGAAGAGTCAAATATGGAGGAGAAAGGCTATTTAAGGCCAGCAAGGTGAAGCTGGAAACCTCCGTTGTCCACTGTGACTCTAGCATACTGTGGCATCTTGCGCTATCATGATTTTCTTCACTTGGTCTTAGGCTCTGCACTTCACTCCGATCTGATAATGAACCTGATCCAGACGTTTTCGGGGATTTCCACTATTAGAAGTAGCCATCAAATCAGGATGGACGCATTCTGTATTCACCTTTTTCTTCACATAGCAAACATTGAGGGCCTCCTTCAAGGTGGGAACTGGTTCTGAGGTTTGGGAATGAGGAGAGTTACTATTTGAATCATACATAGTTGTCATTAAGGAATTTACAATCTACTATCCCAATTTTGTGTCGTAAGCTGCAGAGGAAAGGCAGTCAGGAATTTAAAATATCCTCAGTTAATCCAAACATAGATAATTAATTATATTTTTTCTTCCTACAGGTAGCTTTCAGTTCCAGACAAAACCATCTAGCACTCAGGAGGCCTTCTCGAGTGAACACTGCAGGTGATGGGTGCTGAGGGTAGACCTGGAGGGGCCCAACGTGAGAGACAGATGACCATTATACTGGGGCGCTCGCTTCACTTGCAGACCAGGAGGCATATGACCACCCAGGAGTGGTGACTCTTGTACTCAGCCCAAAAGTCAGGTTAACAGAGAAGATTTAGAAAGGCAATTTTTGATTCTCTATAGGGAAATTATTTCTTGTTAAAAAAACCTTATTTAACAGCTTTCAAATGTATTTAATACATAGCAGATTTTTTTCCAGCTATAAATTTGTCTTCTCCCAGATGATATTAAGATAGATACACATTTCCTAAGCATGTACTGCCTAGCTTTCTAATGTTTTATCCCATCAATTTTAAATGTCCCCACCTTGAGCTCACCAGTCACTCTATATAGTTTTCCATCCCACTTATCTAACCTGATTTCCTACTGTTTTCAAACAAAAATCTATTCCACATGAACCACCCCAACAGTCACCTGTGTGTCTTTGCTTACACAACTTTCTCTTTTTAAATGCTGAATGGCCTCTGCATCCCTCTGCTTATCAATATGTTGACCATCCTTCAAGGACTTCCTCAGCTTTTACTTTTTTATGTCAGCATAGCTCAGAGAGATCTGACCTCTTTCAAGCTCAGGGTGCCTCTGGAAAGTACGCTGGATTAGTAGTCGGAGAGATGAGCTCTAGTTTGGGTTCTACTTCTCAGTAGCTGTGAAGCCATTTGTAAATCATTTAATCTCTCTGAGCTTCAATCTCCTCATTTATAAAAGAGAGGTAATTTTTGGCTGCCTGAATGATAGGGTTGTTGTGGAATTAGATGATGATGTTGTATAAAATAATATTGAAATGTGCTATAACAAAATTCAAATATGCTAACAAAAAGTTTTATTATTTATTGCTTTGTATCATTTTTATGTTTTATTTAACACTTACATTATTAGTTTACTCTTCAGATGTGCTATTTCCCCATTTAGATTATGAGGTACTTAGGTTGACTTTAGGCTTTTTAAAATCTCCAATACAGCTTTGCAGTTGTAGCTCTGCTCTCTGACTTTCAAAAATTTATGGAGTAATGGAGGAGAGGTATAGACAAAGAAGGAATGAAGTATACAGGAGAGCTTCCTGGAAAAAGTGACTTTGAGACCTGGTAATGCCCCAACAAAAGTAGCAGCTTTATGGCCACTCTCAGTTTTTCATCTTCTTTCCACAAAGAACAGAGGAAGAGTTTCTGGATCGAGTGAATAGGAAGCTGGCTGAGACTAGCCCCAAGAAGGGCCTATGCAGCAGGAAGCCCTGCCACTGTGAGGAAATCCTGAAATTAGTGCTCTCACCCCTTACCCAGCATTGCCTGGTCATTGGAAAAACCACCTGTGCATTTTACTACCTGCTGGAGGCTGCTGCCGCCTCCTTGGACTTGTCAGATAATTACATGGTGAGCAAGCTCTGCTCTCTGCCCTTGAGCTGAGCCCTTTTACTTTGGGAATTGAGATTTCTTACTCTCCAGTAACCATGAGTGAAAAGTGGAGGAGAGTGGGAGAGAGAAAGGGGAGCTAGAAGGGATTCAGGAGAAAACATGAAGCGAGAGTGTGGCGGTGAAGGAGCGCCAGCCCTTGCTGGCACTGCCCCTGACCCTGGCACAAGCCGCGCGGCTCCCGTTTCTAACTCCGAATCCAAACGCCATTCAGATGTGTATCTGGACCCTCACAATAACCTACCCCAGCCTTCACCCCAATCTCACCCCTAGCATCATCCTAATCCTAATCCAGTCTCTTCATCCCTTGTCCTGTTTGAAGGCCTTCTTTTATTTGAGGAAGGCAAGCAGTCTTCTGGGCCAGCCCTCAGCATTCTCATTCTTGAGAAAACACAAGGCGAAGATCTGTCAGTTTGAGGAAGCCACTTTCTGCTGTCTTTGGTCAGAGGTGAGGGCAGGGGGTGACCTTGTAGTTTTGGTTATTTCTCCTTGAGGGTTACCCTATTATTTCTTTTAAAATATCTTTGTCATTTTTTGTAAATGTGATAATGTAATAAAAGGTTTATGCACATTCAAAATATATAAATATGTAATATGAAAGAGCTCCCCACTAATCCCATGCCTCCCCTGCCATAGTTAATATTTTATGCATATTCTACCAACTGTATATACAGTCATGTCATTGTTTGCCATTATTTTTTAATAGGGTCATATTCTACATTTTCTTTCTTCTGCAGCTTGCTTTTATTCTTAGTAGTACAGATTGAACAGATTTGCATATTGGTGTACATATTGATCCACCGCATAGTTACAGCTGCCAAGTGCTCCATTGGACATATCATAGTTTAGCTACTCCCTTCTTCACATGCATTTAGGTTGTCTCTAATTTGGAGGTTGTTATAAACATTGCTACAGTGAATATTCCTGTTAAATATCTTTTTTTCCCTTGTGAAAGTACTTGCATGAGAAAAATTTCCAGAGGTGAAAACACTAAGGCAGAAGATACAAATGATTTTATATTTAATAAATATTTCACCAACTTGCCGACGAAAAATATATCAATTCAAGGTTTTCCTTGAATTTTGTATACCCTTACCACATCAGATGTTATCAGTCTTTTCTAAACTTGATAACCCCAGATGAAAATTATGTTGTGTTTTAATATGTATCTCTTAATTAATAAGATACATTATTCTGATATGTTTATTGGTTATACATATTTATTTTTCTGTGAATTGTCCATCCATGTGCTTTGTTCATTGGAGTATATATAAACTAATTTTAATGCAAACTTTAAGACAATCTGGTTAGGAGAATAAAGTTAATGTGTATAATGATTTTGAAGGCCAAAAGGAATATTAGAGTTGTCATGGTGTTACATCATTTGTGCTTCAACTAAGAGATCTTCAGAGCAAAGTTAAATAATTACTTATTTCCCTTTATAAGAAGAAGCTATTGTGCAATCCTCCCGAGATTGTTCTAGAATCACATAGACTATCACATAGATTAGGTGATATTTTAGGTGCTTGCCATGGCATGTGAGAGCATCTGAGTCTCCACACACATGACGATCTCATCTCAGTCTAGCATCATCTCTTTCTAAATCACAGCTTTCCTCTGCGGAGCACTGACAAATGTGTGAGAGATAAGAAAGAAGATCCTTGTCCACAATCCTATTTTCTCACCCCTTTGCTTGCTTACGGCCCCACTGGTGCCTGTTAGTGTGACTTCTGACCCAGCTCACTGTAGCACCTCAGTGACCCCCAACTACACATCTCAAAATGAGAGAGCTAGGGTGTTATATCTAAAACCTTGTCCACAGTACTCTTCCCACATTTACATTGCTGCTTCTTCTTTTCCCATCTCCAGGTCTGTTTCAACATGGGACAGATCACCCTTGCCAAAAAATTGGCTAGGCAAGCCCTTCAACTGCTGAAAAGGAATTTCCCTTGGACCTGGTTTGGTATCCTTTTCCAAACATTCCTGGAAAAGTATTGGCATTCCTGTTCCCTGAGCCAACCTCCAAACAACCCCAGTGAGAAGTGAGAAGGCTGGCTAAGTTGTCCTGCTTCCTTTAGGGCCACAGAAAACTGTAGCTAAGCTAGGATCCAGGCTGGAGGTTTGCCCCTGTTGACCTAAGACTACTTTTTTTCTTACTATCGGATAACTGCCAAGCATCTAACAGACAAACATACAACAGACAGCATATACATATATGCATGTAACAGATAAGTGCTTAATGGATAGTTCTAGGTCTTCCACCTTACTCCCCAGCCAATTAAATGTAGCAAATAGGAATTCAAAGAATGAATCTTTAAAAAAAAAAAACTCTCTTTGATCTTTTCCTGATCAAGAGGAGTGAATTAAAATGGTATGTGGGGCTAGGTGCAGTGAGATTCCAGGAACATTTCCGAGTTTGAAAGTCTGTAGATGGCCCCATGATGAGTAGACTTGGATCTCTTGTGGAGAGGGAAAGTTGGGCATTGGTGAGGAACAAGGGTGTGCTAACCACCTGTGCTTCACAACAGTAGGAAGAAGTTGGCAGTCCTGCAGCAGCGGGTGCATTGCCTCTCCCTACTCTGGCAGCTCTATAACCTGGAGGCCACAGCCAGTAGCCGCAGGTTTGCCTGCCTGGCCACTCTTATGCAGAAGAACTCAGCTGAGGAGTTTGCAAATGAAGCCCAGGTGAGCAAGTCCTTGCTTTATCTCCAGACCTCACTAGAAACCTCAAGTGCTGTGGAGAAAGACCCTGCCAAGTTCCTGGTTTTAGCATGGTTCCCCAATAACCCCGACTTAATTGGATACCACTGATCACATGTTTGAGCAGCATTTCTCAACTTGCAGTTTATAAATGGGTTTCCAGTTATGAGGTTATCTGTGAACTCCCTGACCTAAATGCAGAATTTTGTGTTTATGTTCAAAAGTGCATTTGGGGAGTGGTGGGAGCTAGGGAAGGGATCATAATTCTCAACAGATTCTCAAAGAAATCTATGATCTAAAAAGGATTAGAACAGCTGACTTAGGAAAAAAGGAAAAGAAATGTGTCTTTCTAATTTTAGAGTCTTTCTCTTTTATCCATATATTCAATGAATATTTGATGAACACCTATTGTAATCTGGGCACTGATCTTGACTCCAAGGAAATATAATAAATAAGTCAAACGCATAATATGTTAGCTGACAATAAATGCAATGGAGAAAAATAAAGTGGAGGCGGGGGACATGGGGTTCATTGAGATGGGGGATGCAGTTTTAAATAAGGTGGTCAGGGAAAGCCTCACTGAGCAGGTGACATTGGAGCAAATATCTGAGGGAGGTGAGAAAGTCGGCCAGACTGTCTGGGAGAAGAGTGCGCAGGCAGAGGGCACAGTGAATACCCAAAGCATACCCTCTGTGTTTGAGGGACAATGAGGAGGCCAGTGTGACTGGAGAGGAGGGGGCGTGAGGAGCATGAGATGGGAGATGAGGTCTGAGGGACTGTGGAAGGGCAGGTGGCAGATGGTACAGATCTTGTAGGCCACTGTAGAGATTTTGGCTTTTACTCTAAAAGAAATGGGGAGTCATTGGTGGGTTCTGAGAAGATAAGTGACAAGATCTACTTACATTTTAATAAGATTATTCTGGATACTGTATTGAGAATAAACTGAAGGGGGCAAGGGAGGAAGCAGGGAGACCAGTTAGGAGGCTACTACGGTAATTTAGGCAAGATATGGTGATGGCTTGGACTGGTATGGTGGCAGAAGAAGTGAGAAGGAGTGGTCTTTTCCCAAGATAGAGCCAACAGGATTCACTCATGGATCAGTTCTGGGATGTGAGAGAAAGAGAAAACCAAGGATAATCCCAAAATTGTGACCGAAACTTCTAGAGGCATAGAGTTGCTCTTAATTGGGATGTGAAAGTCTGTAAGAAAAACATGTTTAGGGGGAGATTTGGGAGCTCAGCTTTGGGCATGTTTAATTTGAGAAGCCTGTTAGACATCCAGGTGGAGATGTGGAGCAGGTACTTGGATATACAAGCCTAGGGTTCGTGCGAGAGGTCTGAGCTGGAAGTGGACATATGGGAGCCATCAGTGTGCAAGTACTATTTAAAGCCATGAAACTGGACGAAAACCAAGGGAATGAGCATAGAAAAGAGAAGAGGTCCAAAGACTGAGTTAACACCTCCAGTGTTAAAAGGTCAGGTGATGAGGAGAAACCAATGAAAGAAACTGAGAATAAGTTGCTAGGGAAACAGGAGGAAAACCAAGAGAGCATGGTGTCCTGGCAACCTAGGGAAGACAGTGTTTCAACAAGAAAAGAGCCACTAACTATGTCAAACGTGCATGTAGATGTGCGTAACAGATCTAGGCAGCAGTTCTGAAGAGCTCTCAGGAACAAGATTCAGAGGCCTTAATAAGAGAAAACAAGAAGTAATTTGATCAATGTTTTGAAGGGGAAAGTCTTGGATTAGAGAAGAAGAGGGGCATGTAGAGGAAGTGGTTTGTTTAAAGCACAGGCAGTGAGAATGAGCAAATTAGAAGTACAGGAATGGGAAGGAGCTTGTTTTCCTAGCTGGAGTGGAAGCAAGTGGCAGAGACACCAGAGTCCCGACTGAGTGAGCAGCAAGACACCAGAGTAGGTTCTTACATAAGAAAGGGGCAAAGTGGAAATGTCGTGTGAATGTACAGTGGAATATTTTGCCCTGTGTTTGTTGCCCTGCAGGTTGTCTCTACCTACTTGGACCTCTCCCAGTTCTCCCAGAACATGGGCGACAGGGAGAAGTGGCTGCACTGTGAGCAGATGGCCATTCAGAAGAGTAACCTGGGCTGTTTCTCCAGGGAGGGATTGTTGGCCACAGCCCAGCTCATGCAGGCCCTGGCCTACAGCAAGCTCTGCCTTGGCCATCTGGACTTCTCCATCAAGCTGGGTAGTAGGGCTTAGGGTGGTGGGCCTAGGGCTTTTAGAGAGTCCAGGTTCACAGCTAGATCTCACATACTGCTTTTTAACCTCCTTAGGTTTTCAAGCGCATGAGTTATGCAGACACCTCAAGAAACCGGCTCTAGAGAATCTGGTTCTTTCAGTTCTCTTCAGATCTGCATTTCTGAAGAAGAAGTATTAAGATCATTTTCTCTCATTTGTATATGTTTCCTAAGAGGGGTGGGTACATTTTCCCAGAGAAGTTTGGAGTGGAGAAGGAGATGCTGTTCCCTCTCCATGTCCAGAGATGTCTCCCTCTTGGCTGCTCCAGGAAGCATTATCTTCAGGGTTGTGGGGAGGGTCAGGAGTGGAAACGCAGAGTCCAGACTGCTACATATTCCTCAGCCCTGGGGCTCATGGACAAACTTTCTGTTTTCCTTTTTTTCATTTTCTGCAGGAAGGTAGGGAATTGCAGTAGCTCAAGACCCCAGAAACTGCATCGGAGGCATTTTCCCACCTCCTTTGCCTAGAGACAGGTCTGATCCCAGACACAGATGTTCTCTATATAAATAGAGATATGGAGAGGAGATCTGGGAGGTTTTAGGCTGCTTTGAAAGTGTAAGTTCCCCTCCTTTCCTGCACCATCCTCCTCACTCCCTAACTGGTCCCAGTGCCTCTGTCTCTTGGCAGATTTGATCTGTGTGTCGATGTGTTGAAGAGTCAGTGGGCGCTCATTTCCCATGGTCGTGATGTCCTTGGCCTGGCCTGCTTTTACTCCGCTTGCTTAGATCTGCTGCTCTACGGAAAAGGTAAATCTTGCACAGGGCTCTACTCTACTCTGGAGGGATTCAGGCCTTAGGTGGGGCCCTAAGTTTGGAACACAGGCAGTTCTGAGCCAGTCCCTCAGCCATGGCCTCTGCTACTTGTCCCTGCTCCTTAAGTCTAGGGATCCTGTTGTGACTCAGAGGTGTCTGCCTTTCAGGTCTTGTTTACTCTCCTGTGCCACATACCTTCTATTCCCTAGTTCCTAGAGTGACAACATATATTAGCCTAGTTACCTTCTCTGTTCACAGGATTGCTGTGTTGGCCCTTTGACGAATGTCTACAGTTCACTCAACACCATGAGCACAGCTGTGTTCTAACCTCTCAGAGCAATGTCATGCTGGGGGTCCATTCTTCCCTGGCCATGTGGTAATGTCTTTCTTGAAATCTATGGAAAAGGATGGAAATTTAAGTCATTTAAGGTATCTTACCCCTCCAGGCAGGACTATTCAACATCTCTAACCAACTTTTAAAGACCATTGACCTCCCATACTCTCTTATTAGAATGGCTCTTGTCCCTTAATAGGTTGAGGCCTATAGGTTGAGGATTAAGTTTACAGTCACTTTTCAGCGCTAGAGTAACCCACAACAAGACTGAGTGTCAGTGGTCTTCTTGTGTGTGAATTCGTAGCCTTGGTCACTTTCCAGCATCACGATTCTGACTGCCCAGGAGGTTTCAAAGCCTTAAAGAAGTGACAGTTTTATGAAAGAGCCATGGTTGGTAAGAAAGAGATAGAGCTAAAAACTGTGACTCTTTCCCCCCAGGTTTGCCCAGGACTCACAGTGGGATCTGTTTGAGCACCATTTCTCCAAGGCTTGCCAGTTGGTGAAAAAAACCAATGCCTCACTATTTGGTTCACATGGCTTTGTCAGATTTCTAGAGTGTCACGTGCTAATGTTACAGAAAATGCCAGAGGGTATCCTCATGCATATTCCCCCAGTGACTCACAGCCAAACCCTCAAGGTACCTGTTTCTCTGCTGTCCTTCAACTAACACCTAACTCATTTGGTTCTACCCCATTAGACTCTTTCTGGCACCTACGTCCCTCCCCTACTCCTCCTCTCCCTGGCTCTGTCTCCCTTTCTTCCTTGAGCCCTTTGTTGTTCCACTAGAAAGTTTCCACCTGGTCAGGAGGAGAAGGGAGAAAAAAAAAAAAAGAAAGTTTCCACCTACCTCATGTACCCTCCCAGATATTCTTACATTTGGATCAGGACTTAGTTTCTTAGCTTTCTGCCTTTGCACAACTACTACCTGATGCCATTGAAACGTTAACATTTAGCCCTTCTCAATGGACCTGCTCTGTGGCTCAGTCTGTAAATTTTATACACCTCCCTACAGCCCTGCCTTCTGAGATGTATGTGGGAGCTAAATATTAAAACAATTGATTTCATGGAGACAGGGAGTAAAATGATGGTTACCAGAGGCTGGGAAAGGTAGCAGAGATAAAGGGGTGATAAAGTGGGGACGGTTAATGGATACAAAAATATAGTTAGATGGAATGAACATATTTGATAGCACAACAGGGTGACTATAGTGAATAATAAATTATGATATACTTTAAAATAACTAAAAGAATGGAATTAGAATGTTCTTAACACAAAGAAATGATAAATGTTTGAGGTGATGGATACCCCGGTTACCCTGATTTGATTATTATGCAATGTATACCTGTATCATAACATCACATGTACCCTATAAATGTATACTATTATGTACCCATAATAATTAAAAATAAAAAATTTTAAAACAAACATCTGAACTTGAAAACAAGATATACTCCAATTCCTCTGTACCCTAAAACCAATTTTCCAGACATACTTTGTCATCAATAACTCCTCTCCCTGATCCCCCAAGCCCTGAGTAAGTGTGCTGAGTGGGGATTATGGTACTTTCTGATGAAGTGGTGTATTAGGGGAAGCAAGTGCTAATTCCAGAGATAATGGACTTTCCTTTCTTCTCAGTACTTTGAAGAGTTCTTCTGTCGATGTGTGACCTGCCCTGTCTATCATCAGTGGGTCTCTGAGCTTAAGGCCTCTGTAATGAGATGTGCAAAGAGAGAATCCATGTCCTTGACTAACATCATCAGACCTTTTGGCACCAGCTTTACCGGGATTTGGATAGAGGAGGAATTTCTGAAGGAAAACAACTCTTGTGAAAGAAATTTGGAAATAGAGAGTAAGCATTCCTTCTTGGAACCCTTGTGTAAGAAACAAAGAACAGTCTCAGCCTGGCACAGTGGCTCACTCCTATAATCCTAGCACTTTGGGAGGCTGAGGCAGGAAGATTGCTCAAAACCAGGAGTTCAAGACCAACCTGAGCAAGAGTGAGACCCCATCTCTGCAAAATATAGAAAAATTAGCCGGGCATGGTGGCACATGCCTGTACTCCCAGAAACTAGGGAGGCGGAGGCAGGAGGATCACTTGAGCCCAGAAGTTTGGGTTGCAGTGAGCTTTGATGATACCACTGCACCCTAGCCTGAGCAACAGAGCAAGACCCTGTCTTAACAACAACAACAAAAAAGAACAGTCTCGGAATCTTACTCACAAGCAGTTAAAGGCTATACCTCTAGAGTAAAAAGGAACACACAGATGTAAAGAGTCCTTGATCTTTAAGTATAGTCCTCTCCCTAGTGCTGGACCCAGGCTAGATAGACAGAAGTCCCTTATATTGTTAAACAGCAATTTCTTCAGCCTCTCCCAGCCCTTTGTTTCAGCATCTATGTATAGAAAGTCCATCCTTGGTCCCAACATAAACAACTGGGTTCTTCCCTTGGAATAGCTGGATGATCACTAAGGGGAGAAGTCACAATGTAATGTCTGTGAAGTTGAATGGTAAGATGTAGGCAAGAAAATGTTCCTTTCCTCAGGGCCCTACAGTTCTCCTCCTTTCCCAGGGCCACTAGGAAAATTTATTATTGCTGAGGACATTCCTTGTGTTTGTGATATTCTTTATGTTCCTTTTTTCAGGATTTGACGGAGTGGCTGATATCAAGGAGAATGAGGATACAGAATAAACTCAAGAATATATATGTTAAAACAATAATAATCTGAAGGGACCATGATTCTCTTATTGTATATAACACAAGGAAAGACAATGCCTCTAATTCTCCTTTTTAAGATACTGTATAGTGTACATATTAAATATACTAGCCTTTTACAGTCACTGCTATCAATATCTTTGTCAAAATAAAAGCCTATGTTTCTGAAGCATGCCACATATATCTTTTTTTTTAATTCTTTGACATTCATTAGCACAACTGTAGCAGAAGTGAGAACCCCAGGTGTTGTCAGGAGGCCTGGGAGGCTTTGAAGTGAACTGATTCTGTCTTTTATAAGGTGGGATCCATTAGCAGATGGAAAACCAAAACCCTAGCAAAGGAGTTGCCGTTACCTAAGGAAGGCTGGCGAGTGCTTTGGTGTTGCCCTCTTGTGTCACAGATGTGTTAATAGGTTCCTAAGAAATCAAGGAGTCTTTTCAGAGGTATGTAGGGTTGTGGGACTCCATTTCTCCTTTGTGCTATGTGACTTGGGCATTATCAGATGAAACTCTGAAGTTGCCAGAATGTGTATGACTCTAGCTTCCTTCCTTTTTCTCCTCTCTCTTTGGAGCTGCCGTCTTGGCCTTTTGTCTGTTTGATGGTCTTTCTTCCACAGAGTATGATCTTCCCACTGACATATACCTTATAACTCAATCATCTAGTGTCCATAGAGTCAATTAGCTAATGTTATGGCAGCTACCATTTATTGTTTACTTATTCTGTGCTTGAAATACATTGTTTAAATCAACTCTATGAAGCAAGTACTATTATTATCATACATTATAGATGAGATAAAAATAGGACAAAAGAATGTCATTGTGAAGATTAAATGAATGTAAAGCTTTTAGAACAGTTCCTGGCACATAGTAAGCAGGCAGTAATTGTTAGCTGTTATTATCTATTCAGTTTTTAAATCAATGTACAGAAATTAGTAGCATTC